>PVJX010017682.1:0-37902 GCA_004027295.1 Dolichotis patagonum | reverse complement strand
CGTTGCCTATGACTGCTTCTGCTGTAGAATGTCATTTTCCCTCCCCTCCACACTTAATGCTGATATATGAAATCCCCAAATCAACTTGTGCCTCAATATGATATCCTATGTTTAAAATTAGCAATTCTTTAAGGAACAATGTAATATTTGGTCATTTCAACCTAATTTAGGAAGCAAATATATGTGTAAATTATTAAAAATACCAATGTACAATACACAAGGGGCAAGATGCAAGAGGGTACTAAGTAACCAGGGGCAAATGGGTCTCATTAAGGGAGAAGAATTACCCCCCAAGTCCACACTACAAGAACCAAAAGGTAAACTGCTGCTTCACAGGCAGTCCTGCACTTTATGTTCATTTCTGAGGCAGCCTTTTGACCAGTGTAGTGGTCAGTGCAGCAAGAACTCTAATATGTGCCAAGTCACATTATCTTTTACAGGTATCTTTGCTTTGTCCTCTCAGCAAAAGCCAACATAAAATGCTGACAGTGTCTGAGCCCTTATCAGGCTCTAAAAAAGTGTGGGCTTTTTTTTTTATTCCCCTGAACTATGGCAATGAAATCCAAATGTCATATCACTCAAACACTCATGACTAAACACATCTTCATTAATTAACAGAGATAAATAGAAAAGATGTTCTAAAGTCTTCTAAGTATCTCACCATAGGTATTGATCTCTCATCACACTAAATCGAATTATCTCTCATCAGTATTCCCACAGTGCCTTGGGACCGTACATCATTCCTTATACTGCACTCTACCACCCTACACAAACATAACTGTGAGCTCTTTGAGTGCTAGACTAGTGGCTTCTTTGCTTTTGTGCTGTCACTAACAGTGACTGTTTCCTCCAAAACAATGAGTGATGTGACTAAATAAGTAACTAATAGCTTACAAGTGCCACTTAGAGCTATATTTTGCAGACCCCAACGCAGGCATCATAGTATATGGTATTGAGCTGAATGGGGCTTAGAGCCAAGAGACACTAAGTAACTCACCAGCACAATGAATTATACAAATCCTAAATCATTCAAACAGTCATAACATGCACCTAATCCTGCTGGTTGTCTCTGGAAACTCTGGTTCTCAGTCTTAACAAATACAATATCTTGTCAGGGAGAAAATGTTCACACCTGAAAATTTAATAAGTGCGAAAGAATTGTGGGAAAATATAACATGGCAATATGAGATACTGAAAGCCTTTAAAAACAAGGCAGGATGTCAATATTTCACAACAGATGCCATAAGGCAATAGGTAAGTATTAAATGTATGGCTCAAAAATAAATGCTGGGCCCAGGTTTTAGCTCAGCAGCATTAGTGCCTACCTGGCAAGCACAAGGTTGTGATTTTTCTTTTTTGGGGGGTACTGGGGATCGAACTCACGACCTCGCACTTGTGAGGCAGGCCTTCACGCCGCTGAGCTAAATCCCCAGCCCCCAAGGTCGTGATTTTGATCCCCAGTACTAACGATAAATAAATAAATAAATGCTTGGGAGAACATCAAAGCCATCAATAAAGACATCAGATTTTATGTAGGACTAGATGGGGAACTTGAAAGATGGATAGGGTTAAGGGTGATGGGACAAAAAATGAATCCCGACAGAGCAGACACCTTAAGCAGAGGTGCAGAGGTGAAGATCTCCATGAGATGATTCTCAGAACAGTAGACACTGACATTATAGTGAGTGCCATTCTCACAGAAAATGTAATTTTTCAGTAGATTGAAGATTCTGGCACTTTGATAATGACATACTTGCAAGGTTCTTTCAATCAAAGACAATTTAGCAGGTTCTATTAAGATTCTTCCAGTATCTTTGTAATCCATTTTCCCTGAATATCAAGTAAATGAACTGATCTCTCCCAATGCCAGCCCCTCAAAAAATATAGCTTTGGTTTAAAAATTATTTTAATTTTTATTAGCACATGCTTGTGGTATAGAATGTTTATATTCATTATGGGAGGATTGATACATGAGCATGACATATTTCAATTATTTTCCCCTTCCACTCCACACCCCTCCTTTTGTAATAGTGTATTTGAAAACATATATGTTTGGGATACTCAGTATCCTGGATCCTTAATTGAGTATCAGTTCCTAAAAAGCTGTATTTTTAAGTTCCAAACAATTTAGTGAAATTAGAATGCAATCAAATTTCATCCAACCTGAGACACTCCATTGCTTCAATTTCATTAGCATAGGGAAAAGTTTGCAGAAGATATAAAGATGTTTTCCAACCTGTGAGTCCAGTAGCTCATTTCATTAGAGTTGGTTGAGTTCTAGTATGTGTGAGGCACCATTCTAGGCTCAAGGGAAGTGACAAAGTATGGAAAAAACATAGTCACTGCTTTCATGGAGTGGTAGTCTAACAAGATGTTACCTCAGTATCTCCTGGAAGATTATCTCCTCTCTGACCAAGGTGAGTACAAGCTTCCTACACTTAGCATCCTGCAAACAGGCTCAGTTCAGACGCTACTGTCTTCTTACATAGCAGTGGTAAATTCTCAAAGTAGATGATTTTCTGCTTAGCAGGAATAAAGGCCAGACTTATCAAGTGGGATGGACCTGGGATAATGTCATAACCTTCTCCCTTGACATTGTGTTACAGAGGCTTTGGAAGCTCCTCAGAACGCTTGAGTCCCAGTGTGCCATTATTGAAGTGTTACTTACTGTTGAAAGTACTGGGAATTGTATTCTGTGTGTTTGTTTTGTTCTGGAGACCAAACTCAAGGCCCTGTGTATGTCAAATACATGCTCAACCACAGACCTATATTGCAAACCAAAAATTATATTCTTGAAATGATATTTTAAAATGCTTTCTTAGTTATTTTACTGTTAAATGCACATATATATGTAATTTCAGATTTCTTCTTAGTAAGTTCAGATCAGCAACCAGAGGAGAAATTATAACTCCAAAAGCTGAAAGTGGACGGAGCTACAGTTTGGATTTAGACAGTCAAAATTTTCGGAGTTTAAAGTCAAGTGCCGGTTCAGAAAGGTAAGAGACCTAGAGATTGAACAATGGAACAAGTATAGTAAGGGAACTATAGTAGATTGGTAACTGGTGGTTACCAGGTGGCATACAGCTGAACAGAATCAGCATGGTGCCGAATGTGGATGGCCCACCTGGGTGAGGATTGTTGTGAGCATAAAAAAGAGACTGGGAGAGGAAGAGCAGTGTTGTTGTTTGGTGCTGTTGGTTCTCCTGTTGCTGTGAGTTCTGGAGGAGTTTGTTGAGCTTCTTCCCTGATATGAACTTGGTTGTTCTCATCATCAGAGGAACTCAGGACATTGTTGTTGCTGAGAATGGTTACAGTTCACTTGGGGGGAGCTCTGGTCCTTATGTTGAGCATTGCTTCCTGCTCTAGAGGAGAAGATGATGTGCTGCTCAAACTCCAGGAGAAGCTTGTCACACTGGCTTCTTGTTATGAACTTGGCAGTTCTCGTCCCTGGAGGAGCTTGAGACCTTATTGTCACTGAGGATGGCTGTGGTACTTTTCAGGGGGGTTCTGGTTCTTACTTTGAGCTTGCTTCCTGACTAAAGGGCAGAACCCTTGGCCTACTGGCACAGCTAGCTTCCACCGCCGACCTTGGGGCCTTCCCTGTGCAAATCTGTGAAACAGACTTGCATGAGTCATTGTTGTGGGCTCTAGGCCTTCAGTTGGACTCATGGGATGCATTATCATGGGCTGTGGGTCTTCAACTGAACTCATGCAAGATATTGCCATAGGATCGAGGCCCTCACCTGGATTTTCTAGGTCTTTAGTGTGTAGACAGATTTACTGAACCTTCTTTGTATTTGGCATCTTGGGTGACCATTATAAATCATACTATAAATTATGTTTCCTGCACATAATTGCTTTCCTTGCAACCCCTGATTATAACAGAAACAAATAGTTGAGGATATTTAAAATATAAAAATTAAAGTGTTCCATACAAGAGATGACAGGGCAAAGTAAGTTGGACTACAATGTGGATTGCTTTGTACACTTTCTTCAGTAAACAACACAATATTCTAGATAGAACATGAGTTTAGCAAATCTGAACAGAACGATGGAGAACTTGCTCCATTTATCTGCCTAAAGCTAAGTTCTGGTAAATTCTTACATTCTTTATTGTCCATAAGAGAAGGTAGTTGACATTTTTCTTTTCCCTGAATTTTGGTTCACACAAGATTTTTCATGGCTGTTGACATCTGTCCTCCAACTGGTTTCTGTTTGCATTTGGGAATAAAATGTGTGATCAAGATTTTTTTGTGATGTTCAAAAGCAAAATATTATCAGACTTGGAGTACTACCTGTTTTTCACTTCTTTCTCCATACCCAGCCGGTGTCTTTCCTTCCTGGCCACTTTCTCCTCCATTTTAAAGGAAGCAGATTTACCAAAAATACAGTAAACATTTAATAAGCCACCAACAAATCAGCTTTTGTTTTGTTATATCAAATTATAAGTGTTCTTTATATAATTAACTGATTCATTAAAGATAATTTCATTAATGACATCCACATTACACGACCTCTGCCCTCTCTCCAAAACAGCAAAGGAAAGATGTGCATAATCAAGCTATAAAAGAAATGCAGCAATGAGGAAATTGGAGGTAGAGAGGCTTCCTGAGAAGTGTAACATCTTCCGTCTCTCTGCTTTCCCTTTCCACACTTAAGAGTTCCTATAGTGGTTCACCTATGCCTAAATATCTCTGTCTTTGTCTCTGTCTCCCTTTCTCTCTCTCTCTCTCTCTCTCTCTCTCTCTCTCTCTCTCTCTCTCTCTCTCAGACACCCACACCCACCCGCCTTACCCACTCCCCACACAAAACAAAACAAAACAAACCACCTGAGAGTCATTCTTCTGGGGTATGTCAACCTCTCCAAAGAGTCTGATTTTTAAATGGAGACACATAACTCTGTGAGTGTGCATGCACATGTATATGGACACACACAGAAAGATCAATGAACTTTTTCTACAATGGCTCAGCTAGCAAGTGTGTTGGATTTGCAGCCATAAGATCATTGTCTCAACTCAACTCTGCTATTGGAGCCTGAAAGCAGTATAGACAACAGATAAAAGAATGAGAATTCCTAAATCTCAATAAAATTTTATTCATAGATACTGAAATTTGAATTTCAAATAATGTTCATGCTTCACAAAATACTATTTTAATTTTTATTTTTCACATTTCAAGATGTAAAAAAATTCCTAATTTACTGGCCATACATAAACATTTTAAAAATGTTCACAAATCACAGTTTGCTAACCTTTAGTGCAACACATTCACTCACTAACACAAAAAGTGCCCTTTCATTTATTATAGTCTGAGCCATGAGGACAACTAGGCTCTCTTCATTTGAGTACTGTGCTGAATAAAGAACATAATAGTAAAATGGAATAAAGGGATGGGATAATGCAGGCAGACAGTTATCTTAGGTCAATGAGCTTATAGCTGTAGTTTTGATGAATATTTTCCAGCCTTAGTTGCATAGTGAAGTCACAAGGAGAGTTTTAGCACATGCTGATGCCCAAATAAGGCACTCAGAATTCAGCGTGATTAGTTTAGTGAAGGGTCTGAACAAAGAGTTTTAACAGCCCCCTAACTGTTTCTAGTATACAGCCAACAGTAAAGGCTACCCATCTCACATAAGTTAGTTCACAAAAACATAATATTTTTGGATCACTGAAGCCTAGAAGACAGCTACTCTCAAATTTTCCACTTTTCTTTATTATCTTTCATGTTTGTTTCATTTTGCAGACTCAGCTCACTTTGCAGCTACAGTCTCCCTTGCTCATCTTTCTTCATATTCATTACAGATTTAAAATAACTTTGAAAAGTTAGGAAAGCTCATAAAACTCTGAAGGAATAGCATGAATTTTATATGTGTTGTGCTGTGCACTAATTCTGGGTCCCAGGAGTGTTGGTGTTTTTAAGTTAAAGTTGCCTTGTGGGAGCACTAATTTAACCATGCAGGAACAGGCTCGACAATGCCAGGCACTTCTGGAAACAATGAATCCTGGGAAATTTATTTCCTAGCTGTGACTCCTGGGAGACTATTATGTAAACCAGAAAAACAACTCATTAAATTATAGTTTCTGTCCTGTATCTTTGGTTCCTCTTTTCAGAAACAGATATATCTGAGAAGCCATTATCAAGATTTGGGAGCAGCATGGAATTAGAGATAACAAAATAGAAAGCTTTAAAAATATATATCATAAGATAAATTAAATGAGACTTTTCTAAGCTCGGAAATGTGTCTTTCAATCACTCATAATAATCAAGCCCCCTGGTCTGTGTCATACTGCCACACATGGGCTGTATTACAGTGAGATAAATGTATCTTTCCTGCCAGTTTTCCCTTAACCACATTTTAGCTTGAAGATTTGTTGGCACTAACTTCCAATACTTTTTATTTAAATCACAGCTGTGTGATATCTGAATCAAAAACATCTCTTTTTAAATTGGCTTTTAAACTTTTCTACTTTAATTTAGACTTGAGGAAGGTTCTATCCTCTTCCTAAAAAGGATCATGCATTTTGTTATATTTTATATGCTATCTGAAAGTGTTGGCATGCAAAAATTTATGATGATCTGCCTCATTAGACTAAACATTTTTGAGTCTAATCAACTGAAAGGAAAATATTTTTGAGATGCTTACAGTAAATATTAGGGGAAATGAGAGAGTATGTGTGTGTCATTTTTGAGAAAACGCTTATGGCAACAGTAATTTCTAGTAGCTGACTTACAATCACAACATTTTTTCGTTTTTATAGAATAGACTTTTGAGTATCATCACCACAATCAACTTCTACTAGTGCTTCTTTGTAGTAGAACTTTGTGGTTTCATCAAGGCTAACTCATGATGAAAACTATCACAACCACCGGGGGATGGTAGGACCTTCAATAGAAATATAAGTAGAAATACCCACATGAATCTTTTTGGTTATAAATTCTTGACTCCTGCAAAATTCAGCTCTAGTCTCTTGTTTAATGACAGTGTATCTGAAATAGTATAAAGTGTTGTGGTAATTTAATGGTCACAGCACAACTTCACTGTTTCTCCTTATTGGTACCTGTGACATGAACAGAAACACATGGAAAAGTATAAATATGGTAAACTCTTATCAAATGTAGATTCTAAGGGAGAAGAGCTCAGAAAATCACCCTGAAAGTTAGAATTCCAAATTACCTCAAGATATTTAATAAGCAAATTATATTCTCTCGTGAGAATCAACAGATACAGTCATAAACCTTTCTCCTGAGCTAAGTAGCACTATCATTACAAGTGTCATCTCTAGAAATAAAAGACCAAAGACTACACTGTATCAAAAGGATGCTGCCCAGAAAGTTTTAAAAATTCTCTTACATTAATACCAAGGAACTAATTCCCAGATCTCCATCCTTTGGTTGTCTTCTCATTGACAGTTCATTCTATTGGTGAACATCTATCCTGGTTGCAATGATTTGATTTCAGTGAAATGATGAATAAGTAATGTGACAAACTAGAACAGGCATAGGCTTTGGTGAATGGATTGACAGTGCCATGTACGTGAGTATATGAGTGCAATAGTTACTTAACCTCATCAAGATTCCGTTCCTCATTATTAAGACAGAAGTGTTAAAACCTTTTTATTGGGGTGTTGGGGGGAATTGAAAAATGGTTAACATCTAGAAGATATTCAATGCAGCTGCTATTTGCTTAACTAGTGAAGGTGGTGGTGGTGATAGTAATGTAAATAAGAACACATGTGACTTTGGTGACCTTCTGGTTTAAAATCTTTAAAAACTTATACAAATCTGATGTTCACTTCCTATTTTTTCTTCTGCCAGATTTATTTCTAGTAATGATATGTGCAGGTTCAGACATTTTTCAAATTCCTTCTTTTATTCAAGTTAGTCTCATCTCTGATGGACTTCATTGTAAGCCTCACGCACTATTAATCAGTACTGATGTGCTTTACCAATAATATCTTTAAGTTATAACCTATTAATGTGGGTGATTGAGAATGCAAATCTGCTTAGTATGTTTTGTGCTTGCTGGGGGGGTAAGGAATAGAATAAGAATAATACTCTTATTAAATTCTAATTTGTCAAAACTTCATGTTTACTTATGAAGTTACACTTAGAAAATTATTATCAACCTAAGGGCAGGAGTTGTCTTTTCTTTTATCATTATTGAATGTAACTGAATGATTATAGCTAACACAAAAATGATTCAAACCAGTTACCAAAGACCATTACTTTTATACTACATCTACTAAATATACACCATGAACCAGACACTAAAACAACAGAAGAAACAAATATAGTTTCCAATCTCTGGTTAAACACGTTCCTGAATAGTTCTTTGTCTCAAGGGACTGTGAAGATGCTAGAGACACCGTGGTAAAAACAACGTAATACAGCTCTTGTGAACCTGTGGTTCATGTGTCCTCATCATTTTGCTAGTCAGCTTTCTCCACTTGCTTTTTATTTCCTGCCGTTTCCATGTTAAAGTCAGAATGTGCTTTATGTTTCAGGGGAAGCACCTCATCAGATCTCATTGACCAGGAGGCTGGATCTGGCACCATGAAGAGCAGCCGGAGTAATGTCGTGACCCCTGTCACTCAGAGGTCACCAGCTCCAAGCACACGCAGCATTACCTCAGTCAGTAGTAGAGTAAGTGCACAAATGTGAAGAGATACTCAGCCTCTGGGACTTGACTTCACTACCAAGGCAGCAGTGGGCTTGAGCTCTCTGTATCTTGGAGTTACTTTTTAATGCTATTTAATGATAGAAACTTCTTTATCAAGACTCTTAGGTTTTGACCAGAAGCCCAAACTGAAAAGGAAAGAGAAAGACAGGGTTTAAAGGTAGCATTGTATGATAGGGATTTAAATAACTATATGATTTAAACAAATATAAAGAATTTGTAGAAGGCTCTGATTTTGGTCTTTCATGTTACTTCCAGTGAATGTATTCATAAAATAACTTCAACAAAATTTCTTCAAGCTGATTGGAATCTGGAAAAGTAGAATCTTAAAATATTTCTATAGTTCTCTTTTCCACATAGCTGCTAAAATCATGGATCATAGTAAAGGCATAAGAAATCTTAAATTACATATGATATATACCATGATTATATTTTTAATGCTTTTATCTTTTAAGGGAGAAGGTAGATAAAGTGTTTGAGGGGAAATATTTTGTTTTCTTAAATATTCTCTTGGAAGTTGTTCTGGGAAGTAATTATGATCTACTATATGATTTATTAAGAAGAAAACTCAGCACATAATGTTTGCATCTATATTTTAAAAATATTTGTATATGACCCACAATTCTTTGATTCAGCAAAGTTTAGTGAGCTAATTCTTTGATTCAAGCCAAAATTTGTAGGAAGTGAAAGAATGAGTCATGCAAATGTCTGGAGTAAGGCAGAGCCCAGCATTGGTATTTGGTAAGTACAACTGGAAAGGAGGTTTCATTTCAATTTAAGAAACTGTTCAACCAGTTTTTAAACATTTTTAATTCTTCCAGAGGAAGAGCCAGTGCAATGACCTGATTGGGTCTGGTATGTTCAAGAGAGAGCAAAAAGACCAGTGTAGCTGTTGTCGGTAAACAAAGGCAGACTCGAGTACTAAGAAAAGAATGCAAGGAGATCATAGGCCAGAAGGTGCCTCAAAAACTACTGTACAAGCTTTGGTATTTACTCTTGTTGTAAATGGTGGAGTTGGAGGGTTTCAGGCATAGGAATAATGTGACCTAGCTTCCGTTTAAATAGCTTCTAAAGGCTGTGCTAAGAAGTAGATGTAGGGAAACAAGAATGGAAGTCAGAAAACCAGTTAAGAGGCCACTACCAGACCACTGCTATGAGAGAGAGGAGACTTTGAAACGGAGATGTAACAGTGGAGGTAGTGAGCACTCAGACTCTGTAAATACTTTAAAGAAAAGAATAACACTCAAATAGACTGAAATGATAATAGATTTACTTAAACACTTATAGTCTAGATTGCACTTGCCAAAATAAAAGGCATTTTTAAATTTTATAAATTTACTAAATTCAAAAAGCTGGCTATGTTCAATAGTCTGAAAAGTGCATGGGTAGTTGATGATTATGTGCACTTCTTTGGCAACCTAACAAGGAGTGATATTCAAAATATTTAACAATTTTTATGGCAGGAGCACTAGCCAATCAGAATAGATATGGTACAAGGCTTAAACAGTGCCCTGTGGGTCCATCCCCTGCCATTCATCAATGGATTATGGAAAGACCTATGGATGAGGAGGAGCATGAAGAGAGGGAGGTAGACTAGAAGTAGTGCTGTTTACCAACTTATACAAAAGATATTTAAAAATTTTAACAGCTGCTATGAGTGTGTCAAAGGGTAGCTGACTATCAGTCAAATAAATAACTTAATCGAATTTATTTTTAAAACAAGGATTATTATCCCATGTATCATTTGCATTTAAGTGGAGGGGGAATTCATCTTGTTGACAGAAATTCTCTTCAATTATGTTGAGTTTATTTACATATAGTATACAGAGAGTACCTGTGTTGACATTACTGTTTTTTTTTAATTTAAAAGAGAATAAAACAAAATGACATTTCTCTTACATTTTAGCTGGTCTAAATGGGTGTTTTCTTTGAGAAAGAGACATATACAATGGCGTATTACTCTGCCACAGAGAAAGATAAACCTGAGATAGCCATAGACAAATGGATGCAATTTAAGAACATAATATTAAGTGAAACAAGTCAGACACATGAGTTCAAATAATTCCCCAAATTACTTATTCGATTGTTTCTAAAAATCTTTAATATATATGTTAATTTGTTTCACTTCTATAACTAATTTCAGTTAGTTCATTGAAAACAAAGTTTTGTGCTATAACCTTTGTTTCTTCTCTGCAAAAGATGTTTTTATTTATGTCTTGTACCTCCAAATAACTTTATAAAGAGTATGATACACAGTATATACCTATTGTTAATTCTCTTATTGTTATGAAACTTTATTTTTTTTCATAAAAGTGATTTTTATATTTTCTTCATTGATATCTACTTCTGTTACATTAAAACTTAAAAAACAATAAAACATAGAGACAAAGAGCAATATATTCTTTTGAATAAAAATAGACAGTACCTGAGGAAGGAAGGATGAAGACGGTAGTGAACATAGGAGTAGTAAAAAAGGTCAAAATACAATATGTGCATGTATCAAACCCAAGCTGACTGTAATCACCATGTATTATAAACATACACTAATAAAAAAGAATGAATGGTTAAAAAAGAAAAGACAGCCTAGCAGGCTATGAAGCACATTTGCTTTTTCATGATGAAGGTCAGAGATATACAGAATCAGATGCTCATCAAAATCACTGCGTCTCAATTTCTCCCATTTCTTAGTGTCTCTTTGTTTCAGGGTTCTTTTCTGTTTTAGCACGTAAGGCATTTTTCAAATGGAAAACATTTAGAACACGTAAGTTTCTAGTCTGTCCTCAGCCAAGGTATATCATACTAACTTTAGATTTGTTGTGCTGACCCTCTAGGGCATGCATTGTGCCTTAAGAACTATTCAGTATCACTTGGCCTTTGACTATGCAATATTAATTGTCTTATTAATGCTCAATATTAATAGTATTTCTAGCTCACCTGTGGAGAACTTTCTATAATCTTAACCAAAAATAAAGAACTTGGTTTTGTTTCATTAGAGGACTCCGTGTGTAAAGAACTTTTTGAAGAGTTAATTGAAAACTTACCTAAACCATTTGACATCAATCACACTCTTGATAAACCTCCCTGGTTTATGGCAATTAGAGGAATTAGAAGCTACATAACTTGTACTACATGTTTTAGGTGTTGGAAAATAATGAAAGACGTTAAAAATAATCTACAATGAAGCTGAACTGATTAGCATATTAAGTAAGTGAAAGCCACATCTATCTAAAGTGAGTTTATCACAGTATTCCTGAGTGTCTAAGATATGGAGAAAAAGGAGGAAGTTACGCTATGTAGGACTTGGAAAGGGACTTTTCACTGTTTACACAGAGGAGAATTTTAACAGTCTCCTTCAATTTTGATCATTATCATTGCCGTGTTATCTTCATGGACATTTAAACTCACCTCTCTCAAAAGGTCCAATATTACTATTTTTTAAACATCCAAACAGGTTTGGCAGATGCAGGATTAAAAGCCCTATGGACATAAGCAACATAAGGACAATTTTCCTCTATTATATGTTAAAGTGAAAGCCAGTCTTAGACTGAATTTTGTCACATGTACATAAATTTATTAGTAAGTAAGAACCCTTCAATTCACCTACTCCTGTAAGTTGAGGAATCTTCACTCCTCTGAGCATTGATATTTAACATACATGCCAGGTTTTTCTCACCATAGGGATATAACTAACCTTATTTTGATCACCCAACCTTCTAGATTGATAAGGTGGCATCACCTTCAACTGAGTAGAGGTATATGTGTTAGGTTCACATTACTGTAACAAATACTTGAGATAAGTAAATTTAAAAATAAGAATGTTTAATTTTGACTTACAGCTTTTGAAGTTTTAGTCTATGGTCAGTCGGATATATTCCCTTTGGATCTGTTGTAAAGCAGTATATCATAGTGAGGAGTGTATGAGAGAGTAAGCTGCTGACCTCAGGGTGGCCAGGAAGCAAAAAGTGAGAGAAAGATCAGCATGCTACAGTCCCCTTTGAGGGTATACTCCCAATGAACTAAAGCCTCTCACTAGGTCCCATCTCTGAAAGATTTCACCACCTTCCAGTCAGCAAGATGAGGACCAGGCCTGCAACACATGAGTCTTTGAGGGATGTCCTTGTTCTAAATCACAGCACGATGACTAAGGAGAGGGCGTGTTGGGAGCAGGGATAGATATAAGACCAAACACAGTTCTGAGTAACCCTAAGTACTATTATGAGGATATGAAGCTCAGCAAATTTTTAAACATAATGCATATGAAATTGAGGATAATACCATCTTTCTTGCTCATCATATAGTGGAATACTTACTAATTTGTGAGTGATAAAATTTTCAAACACCATTTGTGCTAAATAGCAAACCTTTAGGAATAGATTTTACGTAACAATAATCAATAGTAAGCTTTGCAGTTATATGGGCTGTTGATGAGGGTCCTGCCTATGTAAAAGCACTCCTCCTAAAACATAATATACATAGATGTGTGTAAACTACAATAAATTTATATCAAGGGATTTTAAAGTAAATTAGTCAGCATAATTTTTTCTTAATTTTTATTTGTGGAAGGAGCATGGTTTCGAAAATTCCATGGGTTTGTCTGCCACTGAATGCACCTCTGAGGAACTCACAAAGAGTCATCGCAGAAACACATCCAGCACACCTTCCATAGCAGTGTCTGGGACCTCCCTCTCCTCAGGTGAGCATTCATGACACAACTACTCGGCTGTGCAAAATGATTAAATGCAATGTAACTGAGTGCTCTGTGTGGTATTAAGTGGATGTTTTATGCCTTAGAAAACAATCATCTATCCTTTTACCCAAGGTAAGTTTAAAGGTAACACTTGGCCTCTAGTAGTCACAAACAATCCACTTACTGAGTACATATCTTGCCAGGCATTGTCATCAGGTTTTAGAGCTATACCAGAATATCAATATATATAAATAAAAATGGCCACAGGATACATTTGATGTGGCAGATAATGTTTTCACAGTGTTCAAGAAAATGTTAGTTTACTTGATATCATGGTCCCTTATAGGTAGACAAATGTATAGCACTAAAGTTTTAATAAGGAGTCATTTGCAAACAACATTGAAGTATTAATAACTCTTTTCATTTGTATGCAATATTCATGTGTGACATTTTATTTTATTGTCACAGTGATCCTGTAAAACTGATATTATTTATGCTACAATTTTATTATCTATAAATAGTAAAGAAGCTATTTGGAGAAACTTGTCATAATGATGAAGTTTATGTCTTATATGTAGCACTAAATTTGTTATGTAATAGTCAACATTAAAACATTACCTATCACCTGATAATATCTGAACAAAGCCCAAGTCTTGTTTCTAGATTATAACCCAAAAAATTTAGAAAGTCTCTTCTATCCAGTCAGCAACCAAAGGCTTTTTGTTTGGGTGTGATTGGGGGGTATTTTGTTTGTTTGTTTTTGTTGTTTTATATCTTGAAGTTCTGAGGAGAAATAAAGCCATTTATCTGTTAAGTGAAAAATTTTAAAGTAGCCTATGAGCCAACATCATAAAGTCTACATTTACTATTCTACTCATCAGTCCGTTTATTGAGCGCTAACTCTTTGAGGCGCTGTGCTAAGCACTTCTTATTACTTCACCTGAAATTGAAACTGAAGTACTTGATTGGTCTCCACTCTTTCTCATTTATATGAAACTCTGTCCATTTCAGAAATACTGTGCTACAGACTAATGCTGTGACAATAAACTGTTCTGATTTGATAAGCTGGGTACAGCATTACGGAGACATAAATTAACCCTTATTTTACAGTTTGAAAGCTGAAAGCAAGGTATTTTGTTGAGAAAGAATGCTTTGCTCTCTGAATTTATCCATAGTCCTACTACTTTATCCATGGGTCCTTTTTGTGTGCAAGGAACTTACTGTATCTTTTAAAAGTGGAAGTTTAGAATTGGTTTATTTGCATTTTATATTAAATATGAAAGCATAGTGAATTATGTACATATTAAAATCAAGAATGGTTAGTGATTTATTTTTTTCAAGCTTAGGGAAAAAAATCTATGAGAACTTTTTTGTAGGTCTAGGAGTAAATTAGATACCTTAACCAGTTTAAAACTTCTTATTTTATACTTCGTGTGGTCAAAGGAGAAACAAATATTCATGTGTTAGTGTTCGGTCCAAGGCAGTTTCCAAACTATAAAAGTGTGTTAACATAGAGAGCCTGAAGTTACTGACGCTAGGTGTTGCTTCCATAACACTATTTGTGCTCTGTGCTCTGTGCCTAAAAAGAATTGCATTTAAAGTGAAGCATTTACAATGAAAAATGAGAACATCTAACAAAAACTGACTCACATATTTATTTTTTCCTCCATTCAGACCGGAGTCGATCTGAGTTAGATTTGAGTGAGTCATTTACAGAAGACTTAGAGGATGCTGTGAGCGTAAGAAGCAAGTCTGTTTCTGGGGCTTTAGACAAAGACGTGGTGAGTTGGATATGACAAAGAGGCTAAGGATCATGAGGAAGAAAAGGCATAATCTTGCTCGAAGTGAAAGGATTCACTTTCAGATGATGAGTTTAAAGTGAGGATGGGCAACATCGCTTCAAGTTAGTCTTCACAGTCAACATATAAAACCAATAGAAAGAATTATTCAGAAAAATGTAATAAGTAATTAAGTAAATGAGTGATTATTTTAAAGAAAATTTTTTCAGAGATTTCAATTTCTAGTTAAAAGCACATCAGTTAATCTAAACCTGGGAAATGAGGGATCCCAGCATTTTCCAAGCCAAATATTGCTTGACTTCCTTGACTCTATATTTTACATGGACATTTTTATATCTGAAATTGTCTCCACTGAGTTGCCTTCTTGCAACTAAATTATTTGAAAACTTAATGTTTCACTGTACTCATTTATAAAACAATATTAAATTCAATTATTGTTAATGCTGTTTCACACTTTACTATTCTAACATTCGGATTCCTATATCTGTTGTAAAATTTGAACTCCTTGGAAAAAAGATACAGCACAAATGTTAACTGACATTCGTAGTTCTTTCTAAGTAAGCCTGAGTAAGAAAGCCGAGAAAGCACCTTAAAATCCACCACAAAAGAAGGTAGACATGGCCTCACTAAAGCCCAGACTGGCTTCAGACTTGCAATTCCCCTGCCTCAATCTTTTGAGCAACTGGAATTACCAGTGTGCAGAACCACACCAAGCAGTGCAGGTTATATTTATAGGCATAAAAAAGGTAGTAACAAGAAGAAAGTGGCAGTGAAGTAGAGAGACAGTCTGATTGGTTACAATTTAAATATCCATTATTATGATTATTGTTTTTCTGTTTGGCACTAGAGATTGAACTCACAACCTCATGCTTGCAAAGCAGGTGTATATGACGCTGAGCTAAATTCCCAGTCTTAAATCTACATTATTTGAATAGGATTTAAACAATTGGCCACTGTGACTAGCTGAGACTAAGCTACTTGTTATAAGAGTGGACTACAGTCTGTTCATACATCAAATTAGGTTGCAGTTTGCTATGCATGGGGAAATATTTAGGCCAAGCCTAAAATATTTAGAGGCAGATTTAGACTGACTTTAACACTCCCCAAGAAAAAGCCACGCTTTACTGATTCATTTCATCAAATATTTAAAGAATAAATAATAATAATTCATAAAATTGTTCAGAAGGTTTGAGGAGGAAACATTTCCTAACTCTCTTTATGGGGCCAATATTACATTGATGCCAAAGCTAGAGAATATATCCCAAAAAAGAAAACATGGACCACTCCTCATCATGAATATAGATACAAAAATGCTTAATAAAATATTAGCAAACCAAACCCAATAATGAAAAGAGATCATACACTATAACCAAATGGGATGTATCCTAGGTATTTAAGATTGACTTAGCATTAAAATATAAATTAACATAATACAGTGTATCAGTAGAATAAAGAACAGTAGCTACATCATCTCAGATGTAGAAAAATTATTTGACAAATTCAAACATCCATTCGTGATAAAATGTTCACCAAATTAGAAATAGATGGAATTTCTTCAGTCTAAATAAAGGGCATCTACAAAGTTACTACAAGTACCAACACACTTAACGGCAAAAAGGACCAAATTCTTTTTAAGTGCAATCAAGAATTTCCATTTGCACTTCTGTTCAACGTTGTACAGGAGATTATAGGCACTGTAGCTCACAGAGAAAAAAAACATAATGAAGAAAACAAAAGAAAGGAAAGAATTCATTGGAAAGAAAGAAGTGATAACTTTTTTCATTTGCTAGTGATACGATGCCGTGGGAAAAGGTTTTAAGGGTGTACAAAAACATGATGAGCACTAATAACAAGGTCACAAGATATGAAACCAATATAAAAAAACAATTGTATAGTGTATCCTAGTTGTGAACAACTGAAATGGAATTAAGAATATAAGTCCACTCACAGTATCATGAAATAGATTTTTTAAAGTCAGAGTTAATACATTTTTAAAAGTGCAAGATGAGCCTTGAAATTTACAATACTTGCTGAACTAAATTAGAGGTATGAAAAAGAATGGAGACATTCTATGTTCATAGATTAGAAGATTTAATGTTTTAAGATGAAAATTTTCTTCAAATGAATAGTTATAGTGCATGTCAAAATCCAAATAGGGTATGTTATAAAAATGGACATGATGATTCTAAAATTTATATGAAAATTCAAAAGGCCCAGAATAGCACACTAAATTTTGAAGAGAAAAAATGGAAGACCTACACTAATAAATTTCAAAAATTACTGTACAGTTATAGTAATTAGTACAGTACTCTAGTGACATAAGCATAGGGAATCATGGGAAAGAATCCAGTCTGGAAATAAATCTTCCCATTTATTGTATTTTTTTTTGGTACCAGGGATCAAACTCATGGCCTAGTACTTGCCAAGCAGGCACTTATACCACTGAGCTAAATCCCCAGCCCCACATTTATGGTATTGTGTGTTTGGTTTATGAATGGGGGAAGGATATCCATTTCAATAAATCATACTGGAAAAATTGAATATCTACATGTCAAAGAACTACAGTTATAACAAAACTTGGATTTATCACACTAACTCAAAATAGATTATGTACTCAAATGTAAGAACTAAAACTATAAAATTCCAAAAGAAATCCTACGGGAAAGTTTTTAGTGTTTTGAGCTAGGATAAATTCTTAGAAATGACATTAAAAATATGCATAATGCATTCAAAAACACTCAAACTGAATTTCATTAGAATTAAAAAAAATTGTACTTCAGAAGACATTATAAAACTGAAAAGACAACCCACAGGCTGAAAACTATTTCTAAATTATATATTTGATAAGGAACTTGTATCTTGAATATATAAATAGCCCATACATTCAATATTAAAAAGACAAATAATCACATTAGTGAATGAAAGATTATAATGGATATTTAATCAAGAGAGATTTACAAATGCCTAGGAAGCAACATAAAAAGACACAGAACAACATTGGTGATTAGAAAAATGAAAATTAAATCACAGGGTACCACTTAATACTCGCTAAAATGTTTATAACCAAAAATAAAAGTATTGACAAGAATAAAGACAAATTGGAACACTCTTACATTGCTTCTGGGAATATAACATGGTACAACCATTCTGTAAAATGTTCAGAAATTTCTTTAAAATTAAACATAAACTTAATGTACATCTTGGCAATTCAAATCTCAGATATGTACCCAAGAGAAATAAAAATGCATGTCCGCTCAAAGACCAGCACACAATTTTCACATTAGCACTGTTCAGAAAAGCTAAAAATCGGAAATAATGTGTCTACTGATGAATAAATAAAATATTCATTACATTTTCTAGAAAGAGATATTATTGACAATAAAAAGGAGTTAGTACTACTGTTTATATATTCTCCATCCTCAATAAAGCTGTGTCATGAGAAAAGAGACAGTAGCAAGGATCATAGCTGAAATTCAGTGATATGACAATCGTTTTAAGTAAATGACCAGTTATACTAATTAATTACAGTATTCTTTCTATTTTGTGAATATTTGAATTTTTTCTTAATACCTCATTGTAAAAAGGAAAGCAAAGAAATATGAAGACTAGTAGTTTATGTGCTATGTACTAGGTAATAGCTTACTCAGAAAGAGGAAAGCAAAAATATAGAAAAGATACTATTTAACAATAATAAGGATACATCTCTCATAATCTAAAGATATATCTAGTTTAAGGTTACAAAGCTGTGAAATAAATAACACTTGTACCTTGACATATTGTATTAAAATATAGAAATACTATACAAGAGAAACTTCTTAAAGCTTTTCAAAAGTTCCATGTCTTACAAGGGAAGAAGCATCAAGTTAGTATCAGAATTTTCAGTAGTGGCATTGTGCACAAGATAAAAAAGGTAATATTTTAAAAGTATTTAGGAAACGCTATTTTGAACCCAGAATTCAAT
Organism: Dolichotis patagonum; assembly: GCA_004027295.1. Classification (NCBI taxonomy): domain Eukaryota; kingdom Metazoa; phylum Chordata; class Mammalia; order Rodentia; family Caviidae; genus Dolichotis; species Dolichotis patagonum. Next base: position 18,778 of record PVJX010017682.1, on the reverse strand, counting down.
CTTTGCCATAAAAAGACTCAGACTAATAGCACTGGAGACAAAATATTTAACAAGAAAAAGAAATCTGGCAACTATTGCACAGGATATGAAAAGAAAAGGAGACAACATAAATTGGTAAAGGTCTTATCTCAATAAACATAAGACAAAAAACATGGGCAAGAATACATATACAATAGTATAACTTTAAATTTGGTACAAAATCATCCTTATTATGTTCTCTGATCACAAAACAACTATAGTGGGCATTTCAAAGAGAGATATAAGTTAAAAATAACCCCCAAATTTTCAAATACAAATGTTGCTAAACAATTATTGAGTCAAATAATTAGCATACTTACACGTGTGGGGTTTTTTTGGGGTGTGTGTGTGTGTGTGTGTGTGACAGGGTCTCACTATATAGTTTAGACTAGCCTTGAACTCACTTTTTAGCCTACACTGGATTTGAATTCACAGAAATCCTCCTGCCTCGGCTTCTTAAGTGCTGGAATTTTAGGCATTCTCCACTATGCCTGGCATAATTAACCGACAGAGAATCAATGAATCAAAGAGTTGGCTGTTTGAAAGCGTAAATAAAATTAATAAACCTCAGGCGACTTTTTCAAAAAGAGGAAAGAAAAGACTCAAACATATGTTGAGGACTGAAAAGTGGGAAATCACAACAAATCCTGTAGAATTTCACAAGATCAGCAATGCCTACTTTGAGAATCTGTACTCTAATAAGATGGAAAGCACAAAAATAATGGACAGATTCCTCAATACACATGAAATGCCAAAACTGAATCAAGAAAACATGAAAATTCTAAATAACCCAATATCAGCCAATGAAATTGAAAATGCAGCTAAAAACTTACCTACAAAGAAAAGCCCAGGTTCTCATGAATTCACTGATAAATTCTATAAGAAATTTACAGAAGATCTAATGCCACTACTGATGACATTTTTAATGAAATTGAAAGGTAAGCAGTATTCCCTAAGTCATTCCTAGAAGCAAGTATTACCATGATACCAAAATCAGAGGAGGATTAAAAAAAAAGAACTGTAGGCTAATCTCCCTAGTGAAACTGGAAAAAAAAATCCTCAATAAGATACTGGCAAACAGAATGCAGCAAATCATCAAGAAAATTATTTACAATGACTATGATTCATCCCAAGGATGCAGGGATGGTTCAATACATGCAAATCAATAAATGTAATAGATAATATCAAAAGATTCAATAAAAATCACATGATCATCTCAGTAAATGCAGAAAAAGCATTTGACAAAATCCAACACTCATTCATGAAAAAAGCCCTACAGAAAATAGGAGTCATTGATCTTTGTGTTAATCTGATGAAAGCCATATGTAACAAACTGACAGCCAACATTATACTGAATGACCAAAAGATGAAAAATTTTACTCTAAAAATCAGGAAGAAGACAAAGATATTCCTTATCACCACTCCTATTTAATATACTTCTGGGAAACTTTAGCCAAAGCAATTAGACAAGAGAAAGAAATAAAAGGAATAAAAATAAAAAGGAAGAAGTTAACTTATCCTTATTTGCAGATGACATGATACTCGACATAGAAGACCCAGAAAACTCCACCAAAAGATTTGCAGAATTAATAACAAAGTTCAGTAGGGTAGCTGAATACAAAGTCAACACTGAAAAATTAATGTCATTTCTGTACAAAAACAAAAAATACAGTGAGAGAGAACTTAGGAAAATAACATCCTTAACAATAGCATCAAAAAAATGAAATACTTAGGAATCAGTCTAACAGAGGAAGTAAAAGATCTCTACATTGAAAATTACAGTACTGAGAAAAAGGAGACAGAAGACAATATCAGGAAAATGGAAAGATATCCCTTACTCATGGGTAGGAAGAACCAACAAAGTAAAACTGGCTATACTCCCAAAATCCTATACAAAATTTAATACAATACCAATCAAAATGTCATTAGCATACCTCACAAAACTAGAGAAAACATTCCAAAAATTCATTTGGAACTGGAAGAGACCTAGAATAGCAAAAACAATTCTCAGCAACGAAGGCAAGGCAGAGTCATCGAAATCCCTGACTTGGAATTGTACTACAAAGCCACTGTGATAAAAGAAGCATAGTATTGGCAAAAAACCAAACCAAAACAAAACCAGACCTAAAGATTAATGGAACAGATTAGATACAGAAACAACTTCAAGCACACCACTCAGCCATCTTATTTTTAACAAAGAGGCCAAGCACCTTCACTGGAAGAAAGACAACCCCTTTAATAAATGTTGTTGGAAAAACTGGCTTTCCACATGCCAAAAACTAAAACTAGACCCATGTCTATCAGCACACACTAAAATAAAATTGAAATAGATCAATGATGTAAATATTAAAGCAGAAGCACTAAATCTGCTGGAAGATAGAATAAGTAGGACACTTGAAGACATAGGTATAGGCAAAGATTTCATGAACAAAACCAAGATTGCATGGGAAATACTACAACTCATCAACTAATGAAATCTCATTCTATTAAAAAGCTTTTGCACAGCAAAATAAATTACCAATAGAGTGAAAAGACCACCTACAGGGAGAGAAAAAATTTTAAGTCAGTTTTCCCTCAGACAAAGGACTAAAATCTAGAACATATAAAGAATTAATGGGGATGTAGCTCAGTGGTAGTCCATACATAGCATGAACAAGGCCCTGAGTTCAATCCCCATACCATAAAAAATCTGGAAAAAAATTAGACCCCCCCAAATTTAAAGACCAGTCCAAAAATGAGCATCTGAGATGAATACAGATTTCTTAGATGAAGAAATACAAATGGAAAATAAATATACGAAAAAATATTCAACATAGCTGGTCATTTGAGGGATGCAAATTAAAACAATGCTGAGATTCCATCTCACTCTACAAAGAATAGCAATTATCGAGAAATCAACCAATAGCAAATGCCACAGAGGCTGTGGAGAAAAGCAACCCTTTTCCAGTATTGGTGGGAGTGTAGGCTGGCACAGCCACTGTAGAAATCAGTATGTAGATTTCTCAAAAAGCTAAGATTAGAGAACCTATTTGACCCAGCACTTTCTCTGCTGGATGTCATCCTGGAAGAATTAAAAACATCAGACCACAGTGGTGTATCGTGTACCCATGCTTATAGCAGCACAATTCGTAATAGCTAAGTCTTGGAAACAACCCAAGTGCACATCAACTGAAAAACGGTTAGAAAAGATGTTTGTTTAAACAATAGAGTGCTACTGGCTATAAAGAAAAGTAAATAGTAAATGCACCTGAGAACATACTCTTAAGCAAAATAAATTGAACACACTTGTAAATATCACATTATCTATTTGGTATGACAAATGATAAAGTGGAAAAAAGCTTCATAAATGAGAAGAGGAGGGAAGGAGGAGATAAAGGGAGGGTACAGGATTAGAAAAAAAAAGATGAAGAGTAACCAAGATATATCATGTACAGATATAATTTCCCTGTGATGAATGTGATCATTATGTATATCTAAATTGCACCAATGAATTTAATTTAAAAATAGACATTTCAAGATAGTAAAGTAAAATAAAATAAAATAACCATAACTAAATTAAAATTAAAAAATCAGCAACAAATTTAAGATTTACTAAGTTTTAGTTGTGAACAATTTTATAATCATAAATATTTATATAACAAGGGCTGAAAATTATTCATTGTGAATTTACCCTTTTATTTGAAGACTAAACTGATAAATTGAAGAAAGACAATGAAAAACAGAAATCAATTAACTACAAACCAAGTACAATACAGAGCAATAAAACAAAACCTAGTTTTTGAAAAAAAACAATAAAATAAAAAAATCTCTAAAAAGATTTCTAAGGAAAAGGATGGGGCAAGACCAAATAACATTATGAATGAAAAGACAGTGCAACTACAGATAAAATAGCTGAAAAAGTAATATCAATGATTATTTTGAAAAAAATTGGAAAAGTTACATGAAATCAATGAACTTGTAGAAAAATTTAATTTGTGAAAACTGACTCAAGAACCATTTTGAGGGAGCAAGGGTGGATACTGGAGATTGAATTCAGGGCCTTTATACTAAGCCATGTTGTTAACTCTTTTTTATATTTAATTTTAGACAGTTTCACTATGTCTCTATGTTGTCTTGGCTGGAGTCAAACTAGGCATCCTCCTGCCTCAAACTCCTAGAGTCCTGGGATTATAGATACGAGACACCATACCCAGATAAAATAAATTTTTAAAAACGTGAAATTTTCTGATATGATTAATAAAATTGAAAGAATATTTGATATTTTTTCACTGAAAAATTTAGGTTCTTATGACTTTGTAGCAAACGCAAAGAAACTTTCAAGGAAATTATCCTAAACACTACACAATCACTTTATTGTAGTACAATATACATATGATAAAAATGTCCAGTTTATGTCTTTAGTGTAGTTCTACGCTGTGCATTGCATTCACATGGTTGTACAGCCAACACTAGCATCCATCTCCAGAAGCTTATTCATTTTTCCCAGCTGGAAGTTTATATTCCTCAATGTTGTTATTCTTTTGTCTTTTGGTAATAGCCATTCCAACAAACATTGAGATGATAGCTCATTATGGCTTTAATTTGCATTTTCCTAAAGATTAGTGTTATTGAACTTTTTTTTTGTATACCACTTGAATAGTTGTATGTCTTTTGAGAAGTGTCTATTTTGGTTCTTCCTTCTTTTTGGTCAAGTTATTTTCTTGTTATTGACATGGATACATAGAGACCCCCAAGTTTTGAAGTTATTAAAATAATTAAGGGCATTGTGCAAAGTGTTTTGCCACACAAGTTGGGGAGGTAGGAATTGTATTCAGGTCTGTATGATTCCAAATTTCATGGTTTTTTGACAAAGCAAGCACTGTTAGCATAGAAACCCTGTCCTCCACCTCCAGCCACTGTTTATTCTTCTGAAGTCGTATTTCAGATTGACTAGAGGACAAAAGAGAAAATCCCAAGAATGAGATGCTTTTTTGATATTTTAATCTGATTTCCAGGTATTTATGAAAGTGGGTTTTAAAAAGAAAAGACTTTCTGGTAAAAAAAATACAGGTAAACCAAACCACTGATTATTTTTTTCTTGTTTCATAGAACTCCTTGGAAGATACTGAAGGTGTTGGTGATTTACTGTCCTCTCAGTTTTCTGCAAACACCTACAGTCTGGCAAGTGGCCTGTCAACTGTAAGCATTCCTCTGGCATATGTGGGAATTTTCTTTGATAAATTTTCTGTGCATTTCCAGAACATCTATGAGTGCACTTAAGAAAATGTATGAAAAGTCAAACAGATATTGTAGGGTTCTGCTTACACTTTTCCCACAGAACACTCTTTGATCTATTTTTGTGTGGACTTTTTCTAAGCTCCTGACTCCTTCCTTCCTTCCTTCCTTCCTTCCTTCCTTCCTTCCTTCCTCATGGTCCTTGCCTAGGTTTTTAATATTCCTATTTCATGAAGAACTAAAAGTAAAGAATTTGGATATCCCAACACAGAGAAATTGTGTTTAAGGAGAAGGAAATGCTAATTACCCTGATTTGAATATTAAACATTGTATAACACATACTAAATCATCAAACAATGCCCTATAAGTAAGTACAATTACCAATTTTAAAATCTCTTTATTTCTATTTTAGGCCCCAATAAGTTCAAGCCTATAAATTATTTCAGTTCTCTCTGTTAAGTTTCCTTGACACCATTATTTCAACTCCCTGTTTGCAGTGCTGCTCAAAATTTTCCTAAAATACCTACCTTGTCAGGTTACTCTCCTACTTGCAGACTCTCCGGTAACTTTCCATTGCCTACAGAATAAAGCACTTTCTTACTTTAGATACCAAAGTTCTCCCTGAGAAGAAGATTTTAGGAACTGCTCTTAGTCACATTCTTGTCACTGGGGCAAAAATAAATAAATAAATAAATAAATAAATAACCTGAGCAACCACAATTTAAAGGAGTTGAGGTTTATTTTGGCTCACTTTTAATCCATAGTCAGCAGGGTTAAACACAGAAATGGCATAGCGGAAAGGCCTATCACATCATGCTGGTCAGAAACAAGAGAGAAAAGCGAGAAACCAAGAGGGATATATATACCCTTCCAGGTCACACTCACAGTGACCCACTTCTTCTGACCAGCCCCAACATCCTAACAGCAAGTCAACTATATCTCCCCATGACTCAGTCACCTTCCAAAAGCCCCACCTATGAGCACATGAGGTTTTGAGGGACATTCTTGATCTAAACTATAACATCCACCCTAGGACCCAAAATACTCATGCACATCTCTTTATGCAAAATATATTTAGTCCATCTCCATCAGTCACTAAATTTTAATCATTCCAGCATTGCTGAAGTTCAAGTCCAAAGCATCATCTGAGACTCAAGGCAAATTTTTAACTTGAACCTCCATAAAAATTTAAAAAATAGTGTTAAACATTGCTAATGTACAATGATACAGGGTAGGCATTCCTATTCCAAAAGGAATGAATAAGGGGTTATAAACCGATGAAACAAAAGCAAGACTGAAACCCAGTAAGGCAAACATTAAATCTGTTAGTTTGAGGTCCAACATCTGAGGCAGATGGTGGGGAGAACTGAACTCCAAGATGCTTGTGTTACTCTGTCCCTACAGCTGCAGGTTTCATGGCCTCTCTCTTCAGGTGGCTCTGCTCACTGCACTTCCAGCTTCCCTCTCACAGTATCATGTGCTGCCTTTCAGGAGCACACTGCCTGGTCTTCCAGGCCTTCTGGAATCATGTGGAAGCTTCCATGACTCTATAACGGTTGCATTATGCATTCCCGTAAAGTCAGCATCATATGGATGATTGTTCCAAATTTCATATTTCTTCCACAAAGCAAGCACTGATAGGAAAGAAACCCTGCCCTCCACCCCCCAGCTACTGTCTATTCTTCTGAAAGTGTAATTCAGATTGACTGGAGGATAAAAGAGAAAAACTTAGGAATGAGGTGATGCTACGGTCTACTATCAGATCAGTTCCCCTTGGATTATGGCTACAGAGGTGTCTGAATAACTGTACAGCTAAGCACTATGAAACAGACCTTGGGTAAAGTATTTGTGAACAGTGTACCCTTGGACTCTCTTCTCAAAGCAAAGTCCTTCACTTTTATACCTTTGAGCCTGTGAAAGACAAAGTCTTGCTGATTCTTGAAATGCTCTCAAGGGAACTGTCATGATGCAAAGCACTTGCCTTCTTTTTAATGCTAATATTTCCAATAAACAAGCTGTACTGAGCCAAAATCTTGTAGTCCCTATACTATAGGCCACAATTTTATAGGAACTTCCTTTATGGCCATCAGAAATATTTTTCAAATTATTTTATTTCTGCTTTTTGGTCTTGCTTCTCATGTTAGTTATATCTAAAAGCTACCAGCAGGACCCATGCCAGAACCTTCCCATTGGGCTTCCTTGATATTTCCTCCACCCAATTAATTATTGTGCTCCACTTAATCTCAGTCTTTTTTAGAGTCTCAGGACATAAGCAAATGTAGATAAATCTGCCAGAGCATAACACATAAGGTTTTGAGTCCAGCTCCCAATGGAGTCCTTGTTCTCAACAGAAACCTCTTGAGCCCAGTGTTTACCTTCTGAACTTTTGTCAGCATTCTGGTTTTCTGAGGTGCTTCTCCCAAGGCAACCAGGAAGCAGCCCAGGAAGAGAAGAGGCAGGGAGAGAGATATAACCTTCCAGATCATGACCTTAGTGACCAAGTTCTAAACAGACCTCACCTCCTCACAGAAATTCAGCTATAGCACCACCATTATCGAATCACTTTCCACAAACTGCACCTATGAAACATGAGAGCTTTGGGGAACAGTCTTGATATAAACCATAGCAAAGCTCCTATGTTCTTACATCTACTCAAGCACCCTCAAGTCTTTTTCTTTGCTTTTCTGATTTCTATTGCTCTAATAACTTTTTTCTTTTGATCTTTGGATAACTTCCTTAAAGAATTCTCAAGCAGGCTCTGACAGGAAGTGGACCTACCTAAATGTGCCTGATGCTGACTCAGACACTGTGAGTTTTGAATTCTGTGTTTTCCTTCTTTGTAATCATACTTCTGAAATTTCATGGTTTAGTAAATTTGATTTGGTGGGCAATTCTTCCAGCACTTTTTTGACTTGTATGCAGTGTACTAGAGGTCCTTTTAAAAGGACTAAAGAGTTTATCTGCACTCAAGCATTGCAATTCATTAAATATTAGAACCTGAGCTCAGAAGATGAATCAAAAGACACATGATCCAAAATGGTTTAACAAGCCCTTTAAAGCAAGCAACTGTATTTTATGTCATAGTTTTGGTTTGGTTAAAAGCATAAAGTTTTGTTGGTAGTAAAATTGCTAAAACTGCCTTAAATTCTCTCAAACCTTAGCATTTGTGGATTCTTAAATCATCTATCCATTAGAGTCACCTATTTACAATGGGCACTCAGATGATTTGCCTAGAGACACATATGGTGAAGTCATAAGGACATTGTGAGATGAATTTGGGAGGCTCTCTGACTAGAAAACTGAAATAACCCTTTATCTTTTGGCATTGCCAACAGCGTGTATGAACCAATTTTCTCCTGTGTATCATGAGAGAGTTAAAGCTTATTTTTGAAATATTTCATAATCAAAGCATGCTCCAGGGGCCAACAATATTGCATAACCTAGCATAAAGACTTCAAAATTTTCTCAGCTCATAGAATTCCTTGAACAGTGGTGGAGAACCTATGGCATGCATGCTGCAGCAGATGCTTGTATCATTAAAAACTCCAAAAGATTCACCATCACTGGCCTAGAGTCTCAGTAATTTATGGTACTCCCAGGCCAAAAATAATGAGTGACTAGTCAGTTTATTACATAATTAGGTCCAAATAGCTTACTTAATAAGCTATTATGTCCTAACAACATTATAGCTACTCAAAAAATAATAGAGGTAAGTTGAAATGAAAATTAAATTTTACTCCATTCTTAAGTAGCCTTTATTAGTTACTAGTAAGTGCCTGTTGAGCACAACAGAGTTTCTCAAATCTTGGTAGCTGATTGGACATCACTGTATTCTCTTTTTTTATTGCACAAACTGTCACTCATCTTTGCACAGGCACAAATTTGTTGACAAAAGAATAATGTGACTTTAGTGATGTTGCTGAGAACTACTAGTTAGTATGTGCACGGTATCTAGTAAATGTTGCTGTATTTTCCTTTAAAATTTAAAATATTTTATGTTGCTCCCATGAGCTTGTTCTGGTGTTTTAGGATACCAGAATTTACTGCTTAGGAATGTGAGACCTAAGTGTTTGTTGGAAAAACATTATCTCAGACCTCATCCTAAAATGAATCGATCAGAATCTTCAGCTAAATTAGGGGCCAGGGACTTAGCTCAGCGGCCCAAGCACCTACCTGGCAAGCATGGGGTCATAAGTTCAACCCCTGGTACCAAAAAAAGGAAAGTTAAATTAAAAACTATACAGGTGCATGTTTGTGTGTGTGTGTGTGTGTGAAATTGAAACCTAATGTCCCTTTCTATTCACTATAGTCCTTGCTTCTCTGTGGTTCACAGAAGGGTTATAAAATTCTTGGGGCACTCATTAAAGCCTTACATGGTCTTCATGAATATCACTGGTTTTGTTACAATCATATTACCAAGATACAAAGTTTTCGATTCTGGTGTTAAAGGATAATTTTATTACATTTAATTAAAAATATGTCTCATATCACTAGTATCTCATCAAAAGCTTCATTCAGTCTAGTAGATTTGGATTTTCAGAAACTTTTTATTATTTTTTGCGGTGTAATTTTATTGTTTAGTGTTATATCTTGCGAGTTGCTATTTTACAAAGAATTACAAGTGGTGCCCTTACACTATTCATGTAACTACACACGCACTATCTGTACAAGCACACCAGATTCAGTTGAGGAATCACAGCGCTGTGGGTGTGTGAAATTCTTCTTGCGTGTCTTTGCCAAAGCTGCAGTTATGGCTCCCCAAAGTTTGATGGGATGCACCTTGTGGGTGTCAGAGACAGAAGCTTTGTAGCTCTTGCTATCACAGAATATGAAATGAGCTTTTCATTGTCCTAATCAATGTATTCTAGTCTTTGAAGTTGATTGAACTTGAACCTATAGTAAAGAAGCAGAAAGTTGCAAGGATATAGAAGAGAACTACTATTAGAGAAATTTCTCAGAGACCATGTACTTACTAGAAGACATTAATAAATAAGTATCACTAATTTAAAAAGGCAATGCCTGCCCACCCAGCAAGTGCCCTGCTTTCCTCACTAAGGGCACTAGGTCTGTTTTCTTTTCTTGGACTGAAATTTTGTATAGCAGGAAAACAAGTGACTTGCTTTGTCCTTTTATTGTAGAATTCCTTGCTTATTATAAAGAACAAGAATTTTAATTGAGGGTGGGTTCTGTGAAGAGATTTTGGAATAATGCCTGGTGCTTTCTTTCATCTGGTTTACTCCAGACCAGTCTTAACAGCATGATGAGCGTTTACAGTGAAACAGGAGACTATGGCAATGTGAAGGTCAGTGGTGAAATCCTTCTTCACATCAGCTACTGCTACAAGACTGGTGGGCTCAACATTTTTGTCAAGAATTGCAGGAATCTGGCCATAGGAGATGAAAAGAAACAGAGGACAGATGCGTAAGCACATAGCATGTTCCTCAGACCACTTCAAGTACTGCCTTCTTTGCCTGTTTGTTTCTTTTCTAGAAGAACCTTAATATTCCTCTCCATTCTATGCATTTTCAAAGCATTGTCACTTTTCTCCAATATCACATGTTAAAATATTCTTTAAAGTGTGTAAATAATGGCTATGTCCTTGGTTACCCAATTTTTAAGATGCTAGTACTCAACGTGATTCAGGAATGACGAATTTGTAGTTTACACTTAGCTGCTCTTTGATATAGAAGCTGACATATTGGTGTACTCGGAATGTACAAGAATATCTTGTTGATTTTTGTTCTGGGAAATCTTCCAGAGAAAATTACCAAGCTGTTACCCAATTGAACAATACAGAAGAGCAATTATTAGCCTGTCAGGATTCTAGGGATCAGCCTGGGAGAGCAGATATGAATCATGGTTCGGAGGGCAGCTAGATTTAAAGATGTGCCAGGAGTCCCCACAAAAACTATCAGGTACAATGACGCAATGGAAGGACCCATATGATTCTACATATACTTATAGTGAATAAAGAGGAAAGACATAGAGTGAGGTCATGAAGACACAAGACTTAAGCTTCCAAGGATCCTCTTCCAATAAATCACACAAGATGCACTTAATTCTTGTGAAACATTTTCTACTAGGAAAGCTTGCAAGAGACGTACCTGGTCACATATCAAATTTCCAGGTTCCTAGAAACAAAAAGAATGTTCAGCATGAGCTACATTGTTTGTGCAAACAGTTTGGGCTCAGCGAGCATTTTTATCAGTTCTAAGAACAGTAAGAAACCCTTCCAAACTCCAAGTTCCCACCCACCACCTAAGAGCCAAAATTGCAGGAAAGACTTTCTAAGAATGACAGTCTCAGGCCTACCATGTTAACTCTTTTCTGTATAATCAGTAACCCAGGTACAATAAACAACTCAGCAAAGCTGTTTTCTATTATTCTGATAGACAAATGAATGTATTCTGACTATAGAATAATCTCCCTGGCTCCTCAACTAAATTTCAGAGGACCACAGAACCAATGTACTTATTTTGAGTAGCATGGAAGGGGACCATCTAAAACTCCAGGAGATGTGCTCTAGAAACTTCGTAGCATCCTCTGTGCTTTAACCTCCAAGGGGTTCCTAAGATAATGCAAGCCAAGGTGTTGGCTTGAATTGCTACTGTGACTTCAGGTTGTGATTTTCGACTTCTTTTTCACTGTTGTCATTCAGTCCCATTGACTCCATTGCCTAATACAAGAAAGTGGGATTAGGAAAAGAGCAAGTTTGTGAAACCATTGATAATGATAACTGATTATATATACTGAATACAATACATCAACTTCTTATATGTCCTGAAGATGACATGAGTTATATACTGTTACCATCCCAGTTTTACCCTAGTGGAAACTGAGGCACAAGAAGGTTAAATTCTTGGGGTCATTAGAACCAGTGAGGCATGGGGTGGTCCAAAACCAGTTGGCTTCATTCCAGGTCCTTGATACTTTACCATTCTTCTAAACTGCTTCTCTCCTATGAAAGACCTTCTATAGACTATATCTTCCTTGGCTGTGTCTCATGCTTTCAGTTTAAATCATAGAACTTCTTAAACATTTCTTGCAAAGAAGATATTTCCAAATAATTGGTCCCATCCTTTATTATCTGCAGGTATGTCAAGTCCTACCTTCTTCCTGACAAGTCTCGAAACAATAAACGCAAGACCAAAATTAGAACAGGCACCAATCCAGAATTCAATGAAACACTAAAGGTAAATAAATGCTCTTATAGCAACATATGTGACACTGGTCAGAACCATTAGAAGTAAATATAATGAAGCTTTTATTTGTGTGTTTAGACACCTATATGTTTTAGAAAGTTGGAATTGGAGTTACAGTAATACTCCTTGCCTTCCTAGTAGTTTTTGGAACAGAAAAAAAAATGTAAAACACTTCGTTACTTGTCTGCTGCTGCTGCTCTAGTTGCACCTTAAGTAGAGATGATCCAGCAAAATTACATGGGAACCATTAAATCTTTGTTACAAAGCATGTTTCACCCTCAGGAAAACTGCTTTTTTCAGATTTCTTTAAGTGCAGTTTGTCAGAATTTTACGAAAATTTAATAAATAGGTCACTTTGTTTGCAATCATTATTATGCTAATACAGCAAGAATATGTGCTGTTTCTTGTTAGGATTTAGAATTCTGCTAAATTTAGGTATGGATTAATGAAGAGAGGAGATTCAGGATCATATTTGAACAATCTCAAAGAAAATGGCTGAGATAAAATATGACCCAGACTTTAATCCTAAAGGAATTTCTATTTCTAATGGGCTTCCATGTTACAATTCCTTCTCTCACCTTGGACCAATCATGCCTAGTAAGAAACACCCAGGGAGAATGAAATGTAAAAATTATTGCCAGTGCCAGGAAATTGACGTGATTTTGCCTACGGTGATGAGAAAGTTGATGATGACAGAAGCCATGAGCTTGTGTGGTTCAGGAAAGACATTGTAAAAGCATGAACCAATATCAAGATATATCAAACTCAAAATAAATAAATAAAGGCAGAGGATGAATCCAGTGACCATAACAGGATAGGTAACAAGATGAGCCTAAGCAGAAGAGATGAAAATGGTGATGGGATAAACCCAGGAAGCAAGGAGCCAAGACTAATCATGATAAAACAAAAGGGATAGGAACATATAAAAATCCAAGATCAGAGGTCAATCTGAAGTATGACTCAGATAGTGTTTGCATAGAACAAGCAGAAAGATGGAAGGCATGTAGGCTGTGACCCTGGGTAACAGTCTTCTGGGAAAAAAATAACCAGTAATAACCTCTTTCTGCTCAGCCTGTGCACGTATCTTGTCACCACTGCAGGTTTTATGAAATTTAGTGTCCACCATTTTGCCATGATCAATACTTTTGAGGCATCGGGGGGTATTATAAATAAAAAAAGATATAATTTGGAGAATTGATATATTTAACTTTGAGCTATCAAGTCATGTGAAAAAAAATAAATAGGCCAGTATAAGCAAAGTAAAGCTAGGAAGAGAATAGGCTTCTTCACCTGCCACTTTTATGCCATATCTGGAATTTATCCCCCTCCTGCATATATGTTTATATATATTTCATCACTACTTCTGGCATAAAATTAGTTTATGGAGCAGAAGCTCAATTATAGCCGAAGCAACCTGCTTTCTTTGTGTTTGTTTTGTTTATATTGCTGATGTCTATGATCTGAAAGATGGTGGCAGGAAAATTCAATTTGTTATGCAACTGGATAGAGCCTTCCTTCTGGAATGTAATGCTGTGCACTTCATTTGCAGTATACCATCAGCCATACCCAGCTGGAAACAAGAACCCTGCAGCTCTCAGTCTGGCACTATGATCGGTTTGGACATAACAGCTTCCTCGGAGAGGTGGAGATTCCTTTTGACTCATGGAACTTCGAAAATCCATGTGATGAATGGTTTGTGCTTCAGCCCAAGGTAGGACATACTTCTGTATTAGTCAAATGGTTAAGCATTCAGGAAAGTTTGAGCAAAACTGATGTCATGTGCCTGAAGAATCTGAAAGCTTCCAAAGTTCAAGTGATAGTTTACAAAAATTAGTGGTTAAAATTTTGGGAATATTACAATAAATGTAAATCCATTGTTTTAGAAACTTTGTGGAAATATGTTGTCTGTATAATAAGACATATAATTATATGTATTATTAATTTTATTACTAAAAGTATATTTCTCAGTGTAAGCTCTCCATGGATAATCAGAAGAGCCACATTACATGATCCTATTAGAATGAGAATGTCTTCATTTGGGCCAAAATCTGAAAGTCATGAACAACTTCAAAACAGTCTCTGTTTCTTATTATCTACAATTTGGACCATAAGCAGGAACAGTATTGTCTTGGCTCACAGGAGAGTGATCAATGGCCACAATATCTGATTTCCTACATTCCTCATTCCTGCTTTTGGGATTCATAACACAGGCCTTGAGCTATAGTAAAAAACAAAAAAAAAAAACCTTTAGAGTCAATTCTATAAAATAAATGCCAGTGTAGTATAGCATGTTCTAATCTATAGCCTCAGTGTGTTGGATGCACTGCATGCAACTAGCATCCTTCTAGATTTCCAGAAATCTTTCAGTTGAAAGGAAATTGAGAAAAAAATCACTTTTATGCTACCAAAATTTGTTTTTTATATACGGGAGGCAAAAAAACATTTCAATAAAGATAGCAGACTCTTATCAGACTTAAACTTGGTTCATTCCTGGCTTCATGACAACTCATGTTACTTAATTTCATGTCACTTAACATTCTCATTTGTGATACATAGATACAGCTTCCTAGGACTGCTGTGAAGCTTGAATAAACATGTATGTAAGGCTGTCAGCATTCTATCGGGTACATTATAAGCCCTCAATAAATACTAAGTATTATTTAGGAGTCCCTGTATTATGGTAGACAGAAACTCCAACTCCTACTGCTCAAAATTCAAGGGGAGACGATTGGCTAGTGGTAATGAAGCACAGCTTGATCCAGGTGTTCAAATCTTACCAATGCGTTGGAGTCAATTGGCTCTCTTCATATTCAGTTTCCAAATATTCTAGGAAACTAGGTCTCACTAGCCCTAGGCATGCTTCTTTTGGACTCTAAATGGTTACAGTGGCTAAAAGGCTCTCATCCTTACATCTGTCATGAATTTAACATTAAAGTACATAGTGGCTCTTTGGAAATCAATTTATGAGAGAAAAGAAGCATCCTTCCAGTTATCTTTCTGGAAATGATTAAGAGGCTTCACTGGGATGATATTTAAGCCCTCTAAGGTCATTCTCAAGCGTCTTTCATGCTTAGAGACCAGAGTAATCACTTCCACATTGCCAGTGGGGTCTCCTTTTTATTATAAAGAGGATGCATGTCTGGGTCTCTCTGAGCCTGCTGAAGTTAAGAGTTGTGATGGTGTGTACTGACTATGGAACACCATCCATCTTTAGCCAAATCCTCATGCATTCCTAACCATTTTAGGAGGTTTGTTTCACACTCTGGTACCTGACGCTCTCTTTCAATGTCTGGCCTTAGACTATTGTGGCTTTCAGTCCACCAGAGTAGATAATCAGAAGATATTGGGAATTTTGGTGCACCTCCCATGAGGCAACCCTTAGTCAACAAGCAATGGGCAAGGGAATATGAAAGCCCACTTTCCTTACTGAGAGGGAGAAAAATTGTAGAGCACTACGTATCCTCCACAGAATCCCTGCCACACTAACTGAAGCTATCTTCCAAACCACATTGTGCAAGATTGCAATCATATCTGCCCTGCTTTCTCGACCCCTTTGGTCTCTATGTTAGCATTTCCTTAATAAATCACTTGTGTAAAAATCTTCACCTCAGACTCTGATGAGTACATACTGAAGAACTCAACAGAAGTCAGTATCCATAATTCACATCATCATCCTATGCCAAGCTTCTTCTAATGCAGTGGAAAGGCTAAAGACTCAGTCTTTTATTTGCTTACATAGCATACAAAACTGAGACAGGTGTCGCGGCATGTAATGTGTGCTAAGCTGATGTGTTAACAATCTTCCTTTCACTGTGTCAAAATACCTGAGATAACTTAAAAAGAACAAAGCTTCATTTTGGTTCACAATTTCAGTCCATGGTCAGTTGGCCCTGTTGCCTTGGACCTTTGGCAAGGCAGTGTTACTATTATATAAGCAGATGGCAGAGGAAGACTTTTCATAGCAGCCTGAAAGCAAAAACAATATGCCCTCCAAGGGTGTGCCCTCAGTGGCCTAACTTCTTCCTACCGGGTTCAACTTCTTAAAAGTTCCACCACTTCCTGATGGCACTATACGCTGGAACCAGCCTTCAACATGTGGGCCTTTGGGAGACACTCCAGATCTAAACAATAGCAGCAGAGCTTTCAGTGGCTGATTATCATCCAGTTAATGTGAAGTGTCACTTCATTCTGAGTCTTCTCTTAGTAATTTAAGGGCACTAGGCACTCCATCAGCTGCAAATGTAATAAAGTAGCCCTGGAGACTTGATGTTACTGGCAGATTATCCAGCTGAGAAGGTAAAGTGGAAAATACAGGGACTGATTTTCCCAGTAATAAAAGATGAGAATTAATAGTCCTTAAACACTGAGAAATACAGACATCCTTTTGTATTAGAAATGGCACAATGACGTTCTGTCTTATTGCTTATTGACTCTGTATTATGGAAAGACTCTAGCACCTATCCTTGTTTGTGTTAGGTCTTACAGCAGAAGCCAGTGAGGAAGCTAGTACAGACAAAGAAAGAACTAAAGATACAAAAGCAATTTCAAGATGTCAAACTTGAGAACTGTAAAGTAGTTTCACAGTATAACTTCCATTTTATTGTATGACACAAGACTGTTTATTAGGCATAACTCATTATCTGTCTGAAAGGGAGATTATATACTTAGACAAGAACTGTTTGTAGCCTTTCAAGCTTTCCCGTGAGCTACTATTATAAAAAACAAGGACCTCTGAAAATCAACAGCAAGCTTGAAGTGGTTTTACAAGGAAATACTCTCTTATTCTGCCTTCAAGCAGAGATTAAATGGAATCTCCTGTGGAATTATTGCCTGGCTAAAAGCCTCCCTCTGTACTTGGCATGTTAGGTATACTCTCACCTGTAACTCATCACCCCACCTATAAAAGCATTGGGAATTGTCAGTTTCTTGATCGAATGGAAAGTGGATCTGTCTCTACTTTCTGGAAGCAGAAGACAGTAAATGGCATCTGATTATTTCACATGCCTGCTCATATAGTCTCAAAAGTTCTCTATTGCGTTTGAATATGGCTTGAATGAATGTTAGCCTTCATATTGGCACACAGTGCTCTCCTGATATTGCCCAGCCTTCTGTTACAAGCCAGGTTATATGCACTCTAGTCACATCCCCATTTTCAGTCAAATGTAGCTCTCCATGACTTTTAAACTTACGGTCGACATCTGCCAGTCTATGTAGGAGAGAGGCCTCAGGCCATGGGAGCAGGTTAGTTCTGTGGGTATGGAAAGCCATAAAAGTCTAGGAATTTAAGTTCCTTCAGATTGAGAGCAGAGCCTTTGATCAATGACTGATGGTAAAGGAGCATAAACACTTTTCTGCTTTTCTTGTTGCTGAGACAAAATACCTGACACCGAAAGTTAAAAATGGAAAGGCTTATTTAGCTCGCAGTTTGTAGAGGTTTCAGTCCATAATCTGCTGGCTCCAAGGTAATTTGGCATGGTAGACAGGTATCACAGAGGAGAAAATATTCATGGCAAGCAGAAGGTAACAAAGCAATGAAAGGACCTGAGCACCTTCTTTCTGCCCCTTTTATACTCTATGTAGGTCTCCAGAATTAGGGCAGTGCCTAACCAGTGGACAGATTTCATAATCACACACCCTTAATCTCAGTATCACACACTCTAGATTCAACCATCTCTAATAAAAGACCCACTTATGACCTCATGAAGCTTTGAGGAGATATTTAGAGACAAACCATAACACTTCTCCTTGGGACAGCTGAGATTTGTGATCTGTCATATCTCCAGAGATCCCCATGGACCTGGCTGAAAGTTGGCTTCTAGGAATTTTGCTTGACTTTGTACCTTTGCTAGCATCCTTTACATTTTAGTCCTACTTTTCTATTGTTCTGTGCAATAAAATAGCTTAACATATATTTGTGACTTAGAGTCTTTTGGAAACCCCAGATTAAATACCTTATTTCCATCATCTTTGACATTACCTTCCTGTACATAACAACTTTCACCACACAAGACTTCCTACCAGTCCTGAAACAGGTTCTTTGCAGTCCCTATAACACTTTTTCCATAACCATTTTCTCAAGCCAGACTAATCTTTTCCCACCTGATCTTCATCTGAGATTATCTCTGTCATTCTTTAAGGACTAGACAAAGGATACGAAGTTAGATAAGAGAAATACATTCAAGAGATCTACAGTACAACATGGTGACTATTTTTAATAACTATATATTGTATTTTTTAAAATTACTAGGACAGTATTTAAGTTCTCAACATAAAAATGTATGTGAAAGGGTCGTGGATTTAGTTCAGCAGTGTAAGCACCTGCCTGGCAAGAGTGAGGTTGTAAG
>PVJX010017681.1:0-37889 GCA_004027295.1 Dolichotis patagonum | reverse complement strand
TTTCACTAGATGCGTTCACTATTTCTTTCACTATTTTTATCAATTCTTCTTTTACCTGGGCAAGTATTTCTGATTTGAATTTCTCCATAGCTTTCCCTAGTTGCATATTTATTTCATTTGATATCATTTCAGACATTTCAGGTGTATGGCTTCTTTTTTCTTCTATGTACATGGCTTCTAAGCTTTCTTGGGGAGGGCTTGGGCTTTGAGACTGCCTTTTGGTCTTTCCTTTTGTTATTTTTCTATATTTCCTTGCTTTGAGTGGTGTTCCAAAGCTTTCTCTGCATGTGTGGCGAATTACTTCTTGCACCCTCAGTTCCTGGAGTGGCAGTGGCTTCCCCATAGGCTCTTGGCTTCCTCACAGGGTCCTAACTCCCCTCTGTGGGCTCCTGGCTCCCTAAGTTGTAAGGCAAATGCTGGGTGTGCTCACCCCGGAGCCTGTGGAATCTCAGGCAGGCCAGGCCACCGTACTTTGTCCCAGGCAGGTCTCCAGGAGCATCCCTGTGAGTGAAGGATGGGCCTACAAGTTCCAAAGAGTCAGGCCAAAATGCTGGTTTCTGCAAAGTTCCCGGTTCCAAACAGACCTGGCCGAGATGCCAGTCTCCAAAAAATTCCCAATCCAAAGAAACCAGGCCTCTCTGCAGGTTTGGGGGGTTCCTGGTCCCAAAGAGTCAGGCTGTGATGCTGGTCTCTGGGATATTTCCTGCGGGTGAAGAGCGGGGCTACGAGCCCAAACAGACCTGGCCCAGATGCCAGTCTCCGGGAAGTTCCCTGCGGATGAAGGGTGGGCCTACCAGTCCCAAACAGTTGTGCCGAGATGCCAGTCTCTGCACACTTTCAATCCAAACAGCCCAGGCCACTCTGCGGGTCCAGGAGGTTCCAGTCCCAAAGAGTCAGCCAGCGATGCTGGTCCCTGGCAGCCAATATTATTCTAAATGGACGAAAACTGAAAGATTTCACTTTAAAATCAGGAACAAGATAAGGATGTCCACTATCACCACTCCTATTCAATATAGTTCTAGAAACACTAGCCAGGGCAATCAGACAAGAGAAATAAATAAAAGGAATAAAGATAGAGATGGAAGAAGTTAAATTATCACTATTTGCAGATGACATGATACTCTATATAGAAGACCCCAAAAACTCCATTAAAAGACTATTAGAGGAAATCAACAAATTTAGCAGTGTAACTGGATTCAAAGTTAACACTCAAAACTCAATAAGCATTCCTGTACACAAACAAGAAACTCAATGAGAGAGAAATTATGGAAATAGTGCCCTTCACAATAATATCTAAAAATATGAAACACTTAGGAATCAACCTAACTAAAATTGTAAAATACAAGACCTACGTACTGAAAATTATAGTATGCTAAAAAAGGAGATTGAAGAGGATATTAGAAAATGGAAAGATATTCCATGCTCTTGGCTAGGAAGAACCAACTTTATGAAAATGGCCATAGTCCCAAAACTATTATACAGATTCAATGCAATCCCAATCAAAATACCATGAACATACCTCACAGATCTAGAGAAAACACTCCTAAAATTCATTTGGAACCAGATGAACCTAGAATAGCAAGGACAATTCTGGGCAATAAAGACAAGGCAGGAAGCATCTCAATTCCTGACTTGAAACTGTACTACAAAGCCACAATGATAAAATCAACAGGGTACTGGCAAAGAAACAAACCTGAGGATCAATGGAACAGATTAAAAGATACATGTATAGATACAGAGACACTCAACCACCTGATATTTGACAAAGGGGCTAAACATGTTCACTGGATGAAGGATAGCCTCTATAATAAATGGTGTTGGAAAAATTGGCTCTCCACATGTAGAAGACTGAAACTCTCCGTCCCTATCACCATCCACAAAACTAAAGTTTAAATAGATCAAAGACCTAAACATTAAAACAGAAAAACTAAATCTACTGGAAGATAAGGTAGGTAGAAATTTTGGAGACTTGGCCCTGAAGCAAGGCCAGCAGATCACTGTAGCTGATGGTTTCTAACAAGAGCCTAAAGAGAATTCTTTCCTTGGTCTGTTGGCCATTTGAGAACTTTGGAATTGGAATGGTCAATTCATCAGAAAGAAATAGCAGGGGAGTATGGTGGACTTTAGGGGGCCTGCAGGGGAGAGACCCTGGTGCCTCGGGACCTGCACCATGTGGTTGAGTCGGGGTGCCGAGAGAACAAGGAACTCCTCCCTTTTGGGGGGGTGTCTGAGAGTGTGGCAGACTTTCGGTGACCTGAAGGAGAGAGACCCTGGCACATCAGGACCTGCACTGTGCGGTTGACCTGGGGTGCCAGGAGAACAAGGAGCTCTTCCTGTCTTTGGGGGGCGACTGTGATCCTGCCGGCATGTTGGCTGAGAATCAGACATCATATGTTGTCCTGTCCCCCATCCTGTGTTCCCCCCCCCCGCCTAACAAGTGGGAGCCAGTGAACTATACATCTTGTGAAAAGATTGGCTATGTTATTTAGAATGAGCTCTCCATATGCAAAGATAAGGACAACCATTTGGAAAAAAATAAGAGACAATATGACAGTGAAGATCTCTGGTTGTCTAGCTTTGAAATTTAGGCTCTTATGTCCCATTCTGTTGTTTTGTTGTTTTTAGTTTTACTTCCTTTTAAAACAAAATAAAATTAAATTAAAAAAAAGAAATTTTGGAGACATAGAGTTAGGCAGAGAATTCATTAACAAAACACAAACTGAATGGGAAAAAGTTCAGAAAATCAATAACTGGGATCTCATATTATTGAACAGTTTCTTCATTTCAAAAGAAATAACTAACAGAGTGAAAAGTAAACCCACAGAATGGGAAAGAATTTTAACCAGCAACCCCTCAGACAAAGGACTTATATCAAGAACATATAAAGAATTGAAAAACATCAACCCCCCCACATTCAAAGACCCTGTCCAAAAATGGGCATGTAAAATGAACACACAGTTCTCATATGAAGATATACTATTTGCAAACAAATATACGAAGTAATGTTCCCCATCAATGGTCATTCAAGAAATGAAAATTAAAATCACATTGAGATATCATCTCACTCTGGAAAGAATAGCTGCCATCAAGAAATCAACTGATAACAAATGTTGACGAGGCTGCAGGGAAAAAGGAACACTGCTCCACTGTTGCTGGGAGTACAGACTGGTACAACCACTATGGAAATCAGCATGGAGAATTCTCAACAGTAGGACGGAAAGCTCCATTCAGCCCAGCTATTCCCTTCCTGGGTATTTTCCCAGAAAAACTGAAAAGTTCATATCAAAGTGATATATTTGCACCCATGTTTATAGCAACACAATTTGTAATAACTAAATCTTGGAAACAACCAAGATGCCCATCAACTACAGAGTGGATGAAAAACATGTGGTATTTTTACACAATGGAATACTACTCTGCTATAAAAAAGGATGCTCTTAAGGCCTTCATAGGGAAATGGAGACAACTTGATACTATCCTCATTAGTGAAATAAATAAGAATCCTATTTATAAATATCACAATGTGTCTCTAATGTAAAAAGTAATAAGAACTGTAGGAGTAATAAAACTCAAAAATATGTAATTGCTACTATAAAAAAGAGAGGAAAAGAAAGTGTTCTAAAGGATATAACTGCATGTGTGTTTAATTGTGTAAGATAGATGACCATATTACTCTTTTTGTTAGAATGTTGAGCAGAACTGTTAACAGTCTCACTGCTTGAATGTCTATTTTGTGTGCTTTAATTTTGTAACTTGAACAACTATTTCCCATGATGACAGTATGTAACTTATCAAGTGGCAATTTCTTAGTGTTTTTCTTTTTTTGTTGTTGTTGTTTTGTTATGGTTGTTGTTCTTTTTTTTCTTTCCCATTTGGAATTCTATATTGTTGCTAACCTCATTCTGTTTTGTTTGGTTGAGGTTTTTTTCTCTTTAAATAAAATTTTAAAAATGGGTAAAAAAAACTATCTTTCTGGTGCATAAGTGGGTTGCAAGATATCTTTCTCAATTTTCCTGGACTGTGTAATTGTTGTACACCACTCACCATCAAAGCCAAATTAGAAACACCATGTATGTCCCACCACATATTAAAATGCTATGCTTCAGTGATATATGTTCACCCATGTTCATAGCAGCACAATTTGTGATAGATAAATCTTGGCAACGACCAAGATGTCCATCAACTGCAGAGTGAATGAAAAAGATGTGGTATTTTTACCAATGGAGTATTACTCACCTATGAAGAAGGATGATATTGAGGCCTTCATAGGTAAATGCAGACAACTTGAAACTGTCTTCATTAGTGAAATAAATAAGAATCATATTTATAAATATCACATTGTGTCTCTAGTGTTAAATGTAATAAGAACTGTAGGAGTAATAAAACTCAAAATGTGTAATTGCTACTGTAAAAAAGAGAGGAAAAGAGGGTGCTCTACAGATATAATTCCATGTATGTTTAAGTGTGTAAGATGAATGGCCATACTGCTGTTTTTGTTATATCATGGAGCAGGACTGTTAACAGTCTCATTGCTTGAATGTGTAATTTATATGTTTTAACTTTGTAACTTGAACAAGTATTTCCAAGATGACAGTATGTAAGTTATCTTAGTATTTTTTGTTCTTTTCTTTTTTTTTCCTCGGAATTCCTCAAAAAGCTGGGTATGAAAGTCCCATTTGACCCAGCTATTCCGCTTCTAGGCATATTCCCACAAGAACTGAAAACATCATACACAGTGATATATGTGCACCCATGTTTATAGAAGCACAATTTGTAATAGCCAGATCTTGGAAACAACCTAAGTGCCCATCAACTGAGGAATGGATAAAAAAGTTGTGGCATTTTTATACAATGGAGTACTACACAGCTATAAAGAATGATCACATCGAGATCTTTATAAATAAAAGGACATGACTTGAGACCATTCTCTTAAGCAAAATAAACCAAACTCACAAGGGTAAATACCATATAGTCTCCCTAGTATGAGATTTGATAAGAGTATATAAGACTCTATGGTATACATGAGTCCCCATCTCATAGCTTTGAAGTCTTTCAAAGTTTTCAATCATCAGTTGAATGGTTTTATCCTGTTTTGTTTGACTATATCATGCATGATGATATGAACAGCTGTTTTGAAGAAAACAAAACATTATGATAGCTATTGCTGATTTCATATCATCCTTCTTAGAAGTCCTACCATGCTTCTTTTGTTCTACTACCATTGGTTCTATCTATCACATTGTGTCTTATTGGAATTTGAATATGTGTGATAGTTCAAACAAAATTTTTTTTATCAAAAATGAGATATTGAGCTGGAGACAAGATGGGGGACTTGTAGGTAGCAGGAGAGAGACCCTCTCTGAGAGAGACAGCTCAAATGCCAGAATAAAACACCCTGGAGAGACCCAAACAGAGAGAGATAGACTCTCATAACCCAGAAAGAAACTAAAGTGCAAAAACCAGCTCAAATATGAGGTCCTGGGGCTACTATTAGTTAAGATAAGATCAGCGAGCATGGCACCCTCCTCGAGATGCCTGAATTCCACCCAACCTGAACAAGTGATCCACACCTAAGTGACTGACTTGAGCTGCTGGAGCGCGGAGCTGAAAAGCCCTGCGTGCAGCTCGCTGGGACCACCTCTGCACACAACCCATGTAGAGGCATCATGAATTCCCACCACAGCCGCACTGAAGTCAGAGGTCGGGCAATCCAGCAGTTCTCGGGGACGCGGTGAGTGTGGGAATAAGACCCTCCGATGGGAAAGGGGAAACCGACTGGATGACATGTTGGATTTGGGCAGGACAGCCCTAACTCCATAAGGAAGTGGCTTCAGCTGGTTACTCCCCTCACCGAGTGGATTGGTGGAATCTGCTTGGACCAGGCCACGCCCCTGGTGGGGACCCAGTTACTTCCCTGAGATCAGTGCACACTGATTCAGTGAAGGCCTGCAAAGGTTGACTGGCCCAGAAGGGAGGAGCTAGTGTACACTGCCCGTGGGTGAACTCTAATCTCTGATAACCTATTGAAGAGGGCTAAAGCTCCTAGCCTGCACCCTCTAGAGGAGCCGTAAACAATAAGAAAAGGGTCTGGGAATTACACTGTACACTTGTATGGAAGAAACCAAAAACATGACAAAAGGGAGAAATAAGAAAACACTCCCAGCTCCCAACCCTGAGAACATTGATCCAGGAGAGGTAAATACAAAAGAGACTGAGGGCAGCAAAAATGCAACATGAAACACAGCGTTAGCGGACATAAAGAGATATCTTCAAGACCTCATAAGCGGGACCAAGACTGAAATATTAATTCAAATTAAACAAGAAATAAGTAGATTAATAAAAGAAGGGCTGGGTACCTCTCAAGAAGACACAGACAGAAGAATGGAGGAGCACAAATGGAGAGAAAAATTTAATGAAGAATTCAGAAAAAACCTAGAATTTATGAAACAGATTCAAAGGGATTATCAGGAAACTAAAGACTTGATAGAGAGCTGGCAAAACTGCTTGAAAGAAACCAGATACACTATCAAAAATTGAACATAAGCTTGCAATGTGGGGTCATGAAAGGGAAGATCTCTTAAAAATAACAAGGGAGCAGGCAGTATAGATACAAAGACTGGAAGATGACAAGAGGATCTATAACTTAAGAATAAAGTATGTGAATGAAGAAGCAGGAATCAAACCAGAGGAATTACAAAGGCTATTCACAGAAATTATTAAAGAAAACTTCCCAAGCATAGAAAAAAGAAATGATATGCAGAAGTATGAAGCATACAGAACTCCAGCCACCTACAACCCAAAAAGAGCCACACCCAAACACATAATAATCAAGATCCCAGAAATTCAATATAAGAACAGAATATTAAAAGCCATCAGAGAAAAGAAACAGATCACCTATAAAGGAAAATCCATCAAAATCATGGCAGACTTCTCGATACAGACCATCAGGTCAAGAAGAGCTTGGAGTACTGTAATTCAAGCGCTGAAGGAGAACAATCTCTAGCCCATATTTGTGTATCCTGCAAAACTCTCTATAGAAATTAATGGAGAAAAAAGATGCTTCCATGACAAAGAGGAGCTAGGAGAATTTGTGACCACCAGTCCAACCCTACAAAAAATACTGAAGAACATTCTAGGGAGAGAGAACAAGAGTACAAGCATTTCAGGAACAGTGGGAGAGAGGCCTCAGTGAACGAGGCAGACAGTGAAGTGGAAGAGAAAAATAGACTATCAATGGCGTAAAAATAGAATAGCAGAAATGAGGTAGAGACGATTGGCTATAATCTCTAGTATAGAGGGCCTTGAAATACTAACAGAGAGAAACACAGCAGAGTAGATCAGGAGATAGGGTCCATTGAGCTGCTCTATATAGGGAGGCAGTGGGACCCAAAACAAGCAGTGCACCCCATGGGAGTGAAAGGGGACGAATTGTCTAAAAAAGGGAGGCAGAGGATACTGTTAATGGGGTAACAAGATTTAAAATTTACATTACTCTCACCACGCTGCTTGGATGGATTATGTGCTGCTCCAGTTTGTCTACTTACGCTAGACTTGAGGACATGGTCAGCTATCCCAAAAATAAGAGGACATATTTCGGCAATCACCCCTAATTTTCCTATCAACTTAATCTGAAGCCCTTTATAACTTATACTCTCTTATTATGGCTGATCTTATTTGAATCTGGTTTGTTAGATTGCTACTTTGTATTGACTGATTTTTGAAGTCTTACAATGTCTCCAATGCTTTGTTTTTATTAATGTTGTTATACACTGCTGAGACATCATGGTAACCATTGTAGATCACCTTGTATTGCGGTTTTATGTGACTTTTCTGCCTCATGCTTTTCTAGGAATTGTTTTATCTTGCTTTGTTTTATTTTTCCTGCTAATACAGAAATGATAGATATACATGTAGAGACTCACGCATGTGTAGAGCTTATAAACAGTTTACAAGAACCAACTATATAACACATGTTGAAATGAACTACTTTGAAGAAAAAGAGACACTACAATACCCAGTGCTGATTCCATAATATCGTGGTGTGAAGTCCAGCAAAACTATCACTTTTTGTTCAAAGTGATCTTAGCTTGCTTTGCCTTGTTTAAGTTCAACAGACATTAAGGTATGGACAGTTGTTTTGAGGAGAATGAGAGACACTATGGCAGCCATCCATGGCTTCCCTAATGTCTGGTCTTGAAAACCTGAAATGCCCTCCTCGTCCTGCTCAGATCAATTCCATACTAGGTTGTTTCATGTGAATTCCCTATATGTGACAATATGGACAACTATTTGGAAGAAAACAAGAGTCAATATGATAGAAAGTGAATATCTCAAATTGTCTAGCTTTGAAATTTATGTCTTACATTGCTTTCTTCTCATCTGCTTTGCTCTGTTTTGTTGTGTTTAATTTTACCCTGTTGATATAATTGCATGTATATTTGAATGGGTAAGATTGATGACCATATTGTTGTTTTTGTCAGATCGTGGAGCAGAACTGTTAACAGTTTCACTGTTTGAATGTCTACTTTACATGTTTTAGCTTTGTAATTTGAACAACTATTTCCAAGAAGTCAGTATGTAATTAGTCAAGTAATAATTTCTTAAGTTTTATTGTTGTTGTACTTTTCCTTTTTTTCTTGAAAAACTGTATTGTCGCTACCCTTTATTCTGTTTTATTTTGTTTTGTTTTTTCCTCTTTAAATAAAATTATTAAAAAAGAAGGAAAATGAGATATTATAGTACCCATTGATCATTTTCTGTTATTCCGTTCAGAAAGCCCTGTAATTCTTTCACTATATGCATGGCTTTATACTATTGTGTTATGTTTGGTATTATTGTGTTTGAAACTATGCTCAGCTATAGCAAAGTAAGTGATATGGTGTTAGCTACTGTTGATGTCCAATTGTCTTAATGTAAAGTACTGTGTTGCCTATGTTGTCCTGTTCTGATCTGCTCTGTACTGCCCTCTTTTGTTTTATTCTCTTTCAAATAAAAATTTTTAAAAAAAGTATTGTGTTGCCTATGTTGTCCAGTTCAGATCTGCTCTGTGCTGACCTCTTTTGTCTTATTCTCTTTAAAATAAAATGGAAAAAATGTAAACTTCAAAAAAAAAAGTTGTTTGCACATCAATCAATATTTTGTTTTGCTCCTTGCAAAAAATTTAGGATATTTCAAAGATATCAAATTTCTAATTACCTACTTAGGGCAATTCAATTTTTTTATTTATAACAATCTCATGTGAACTTCATAAAACACATCTCTTGTCTTCATGCTTTTTAGTCAGGTTTTATCAATGAATCCGTTGCACTATAAATTTTATTTCATGCAATCCTGTTGTTTCAACCCTTAGTCTTCATGCTGATCTGTCCGCAGATCATGTTACAATTTTGAGACAGGGGCCTAGTAAGTCAGGAACCTGCACAGGCTAGGCCTCAACCTGAGTCCTCAGTGTCCCATGAGCTGGAATCAAAGGTGCCCAGCACACTCTGGCTTCTAGTTCTGCTTTAGAAGCCACTGATTTCTTAAAAAAAATTCAAGTTTAGTATATAGTAGAACTTTTACAGAAGCTATTTTGAAACTTAACAGAAAAGGATCTACATTTTCATCTTTATTTTTATCGTGGTCACTTCAGATAATTAAATTATAATTTTAAATATTAAAATATATCTTTTTAATAAAAACATGTAATGAACTTCAAGTTTCCTTCAAGAACTTGTGTATGGCCCCATTGTCTTACTTAATGTTGTTATTATTTTTTTCTAGAATTGCTTAATTTTATCATTCTTTTCTATATAAAAACTATTTTATTGATCCTAAAGTTGAAACAGGTCCATTGATTACTTCTCTTTTTACTGATCTTCTTAGTTTTCATTTCTAATTACTTTCTATATTTTAAAGTTACCTATTCTTTTGACATGAAAGCTTAATTTATGTGCTTATGTTCTTCCTTTTTATTGGAACACAGACCAGGCCTTTCCTTCATGCTTTTTCTTCCTGTCCAGAACTCTGGAGATCCTCACTACTATTTGTTGCTCAGTGGTCCCACATTCTGTGTGACTTAACACTAACTGATCACAGTGACTATTAATTTTTATGTTGCCTGACTTGTTCAATATATTCTAGATTTTAATGAGTATTAGTGTGTGTGTGTGTGTGTGTGTGTGAGAGAGAGAGAGAGAGAGAGAGAGAGAGACAGAGAGAGAGAGAGAGAGAGATACTTATTTAACAAACAGCATTTAAATTTTTCTTCACATCTATTGAGGTACTAGATCAGAAAGTCCATAACTGAACAAAATCTATTTCTTGGGCTAGTATTTCTTTAACTGTTTATATGTAAAAATGTCCTTGATTTTTGAAGATAAAATCTAACATATTCACTGGTTGGCTCTATTTTCAAGGTATGATGTTTTAGATTTATAAATTCTTTGTGACTCATTGATGTAAAATTAAGCCAGGTTATCATTATTCAAAATTTCTACATCAATATTTAAGGAAGGTGACTAGTTATTGCTGTTGCCATCATAATGGAGATTAGGTCACATCACAACATAATCTCTGTTTAACAATTGATACCATACTACTGTGTTATTTTTTATGAATAACAGTCTATGGCTGCTGCAATAGTTTTTGCCCAAAGATTTTAGCATGTAAAGCTCCCTTCATTTTAGAAAATTTTAATGAAGCATCCATTAAAAAACCACAATCTGAAGTTGTATCCTGGAGATATCAGAGTTCAGTGAAAATGTGAATATACCTCCCCTTCATTACTCTCTCTCCACATGCAGATCATCTGGAGAGAATTTAAATTGTTTGATAATGGCACTTTTACATTTGTAGCTTCTCCATGCTGCTAATTTGTATTTAACATGTTTTTAAGATTACGGTAACACTATTTTGAGACAGTTGCTTTGTTTTTCAATTTCCACCTGTAATTCATGGAATATTTCACTGAATTTTGAGCTTTGCTCTAAATGGGAACCTCCTGAGGGTCTTAGTGAAGCACTGGGATTGCTGAGATCCTCACTGACTTTTCAGATTTAATAAAGGTGAGTTGAGAAATTCACCAGGGAAACATGACCTGCAATTTCTAGTGGAAAGTTTCTCCATCAAATTAGAAAATGCAATTCACCAGGCACAATAATGGAGTCAAACAAAAAAAGAACTGTTCAAGGCTAGAAGGTAATTTAGCAGTTATCTAATAATTGAGAGTAAAATATACATAATATAAACAATTCTTACTTATAATCACAAATTGTAAAGGCTAAGAATTCTTTAAGAATTTGTAGTTTACTTTAACTGAAAAGTCATACTTACATATTTACTGCTTATAAAATATTCATATATATTTGAAGAAATATGAAAAAATTCAAAAATATAACACTAGGGTAACTATAAAGAAAAATAATACATCCTCCAGTCAGAACACATCTGTGGTATCTGTTTTATATTCTGAAAATTTCTATTAAAAAGAATGATTCACAAAGACTTAAATATTAAAACAGAAAATCTACTGGAAGACAAGATAGGTAGAAGTCATGAAGACACAAGGGTAAGCAGAGAATTCATGAAAAAAATGCAAATTGAATGAGAAACATTCCAAAAAATCAACAACTAAGGTTTCATATTATTGAAAAGTTTTTGCACTTCAAAAGAAATCACCAACAAAGTGAAAAGAAAGCCCACAGAATGGGAAAGAATTTTAGCCAACAATCCCTCAGACAAAGGACTTATATCCAGAACATATGAAGAATGGAAAAATACCAAGCCTCCCTACTTCAAAGACCCTCTCCAAACATGTTCATCTGAGATGAATATACATTTCTCAGATGAAGATATACAAATGGCAAATAAATACATGAAAAAATGTTCACCATCACTGGTCATTCAAGAAATGCAAATTAAAACAGTATTGAGGTTTCATCTCACTCTGGAAAGAAGAGCTGCCATCAAGAAATCAACTGATAACAAATGTTGACGAGGCTGCAGGGAAAAAGGAACACTGCTCCACTGTTGCTGGGAGTGTAGACTGGTGCAACTACTATGGAAATCAATATGGAGAATTCTCAGAAGACTAGGATTGGAAGCTCCATTCAACCCAGCTACTCCCCTCCTGGATATTTTCCCAGAAAAACTGAAAAGTTCATATCACAATGATATATGTACACCCATGTTCATAGCAGCACAATTTGTGATAGCTAAATCTTGGAAAAAACCAAAAGCCCCATCAACTGAAGAGTGGATGAAAAAGATGTGGTATTTTTATACAATGAAATATTACTCAGCTCTAAAAAAGGATGATCTTGAGGTCTTCATAGGTAAACAGAGGCAACTTTAGACTATCCTCATTAGTGAAATATTAAGAATCATATTTATAAATATCAGATTGTGTCTCTAGTGTAAAAGAATAATAAGGACTATGAATGTAATAGAACCCAAAATGTGTAATTGCTATTGTAAAAAAGAGAGGAAAAGAAAGTGCTCTAAAGTATATAACTGCATGTATTTTTAAAATTTTATTTAAAGAGAGAAAAGAAAATTTTAAAAAAACAAATTAAAAAAATAGAATATAGAATTCAAAAAAATTAGCATCATAAAATCACCAGTTGATACATTACATATTGTCATCATAAAAATAGTTGTTAAAGTTACAAAATCAAAGCATAAAAAGTGGTTAGACACTCAAACATTGACAGTGCAAACTCTTCTATTCAATGATCTAACAAAAATTTAGTAATATGGTCATCTATCTTACACACTATACATACTGTTATATCCTTTAGAGCACTTTCCTTCCCTTTCACTTTTACAATATCTATGATACTTTTTCTATCCCATTATTCTGTCAGTTCTGATTAGTTTTTACACTAGAGAGACAATGTGATATTTATCAATGTGAATCTTCTTTATTTCACTAATTAGGATATTCTCAATTTGCCTCCATTTACCTATAAAGGCCCCCAAGATCATCATTTTTATAGCTGAGTAGTATTCCATTGTATAAAAATACCACATCTTTTTTATCCACTCTGTGGTTGATGGGCATTCTTGTTGTTTCCAAGATTTACCTATCACAAACTGGGTTGCTATGAGCATGGGTGCACATATATCACTATGACATGACCTTTTCAATATTTCTGGAAAAATACCCAGGAGAGGAATAGCTGGATTGAATGGAACTTCCAATCCTAGTTTTTTGAGGAATCTCCATACTGATTTCCACAATGGTTGCGCCGATCTGCACTCCCATCAACAGTGGAGAAGTGTTTCTTTTTCCCCACATCCTCTTCAAGATTTGTTTTCAGTTGTTTCCTTGATGGCAGCTATTCTTTTTGGAGTGAGATGAAATTTCAATGCTGTTTTTTAATTTGCATTTCTCAAATAACCAGTGATAGTGAACATTTCTTCATATATTTATTTGCCATTTGTATATCTTCATCTGAGAACTATGTGTTAATTTCTGATGCCCATTTTTGGAGTGGGTCTTTGAATTTTGGGGGTCTTGATGTTTTTCAATTCTTTATATGCTCTGCATATGAGTCCTTTGTTTGAAATTGTTGGTTAAATTCTTTCCCATTCTGTGGGTTTTCTTTTCACTTTGTTGGTGATTTCTTTTGAAGGGTAAAAACTCTTTAGTAAAATGAGATCCCAGTTGTTGATTCTTTCAAGTACTTCCTGTGCGGTTTGCATTTCATTCATAAATTATCTCCCTAACCTTATGTCTCCAAGATTTTTACCTACCTTTTCCTCCAGTAGATTTATTGTTTCTGTTTTAGAATTTAGTTTCTTGATCCATTTTGACTTTAGGTTAGTGTATGGTGATAGGCATGCGTCTATTTAAGTCTTCAGCATGTGGAAAGCCAATTCTTCCAACACCATTTATTAACGAGGCTATCTTTTATCCAGTGAATATGTTTAACCCCTTTGTCTAATATCAGGTGGCTGAGTGTATTTGCAGTAGTGTTTGCATCTTCTAATCTGTTCCATTGATCCTCAGGTCTATTTCTTTACCAGTACCATGCTGATTTTATCACTGTGGCTTTGTAGTACAGTTTCAAGTCAAGAATTGAGATTCCTCCTGTCTTGTCTTTGTTGCCCAGAATACTTTTCACTATTCTAGGTTTCTTCTGTCTCCAGATGAATTTTAGGAATATTTTTTCTAGATCTGTAAGTTATGTTAATGGTATTTTTATTGGGATTGCATTGACTCTGTATAACAGTTTTGGGAGTATCACCATTTTCACAATGTTGATTCTTCCTAATCAAGAGCAAAGGGTATCCTTCCATTTTCTAATATCCTCTTCCATCTCCTTTTTTAGAGTAGCATAATATTCAATGTATAGGTCTTTTATATTCTTGGTTTGGTTGACTCCTATGTATTACATTTTTTAGATGCTATTGTAAAGGGTGATATTTCCACAATTTCTCTCTCATGGAGTTTTTCTTTGTGTAGAGGAATGCTATTGATTTTTGAGCATTGACTTTGTGTCCAACTACACTTCTGAATTTGTTTATTACCTCTAGTAGTCTTTTAATGGAGTTTTGGGGTCTTCTCTGTAGAGTATGTTGTCATCTGCAAATGAAGTTTTCATTCCTTTTATTTCTCAATCTTGTCTGAGTGCTCTGGCTAATATTTCCAGAATGATATTGAATAGGAATGGTGATAGTGGACATACTTGTCTTGTTCCTGATTTTAGAGTGAGGCTGTTCATTTTTTGTTCATGTAGTATAATGTTGGCTGTTGGTTTGTCATAGATAGCCTTTGTGAGATTGAGTTACATATCATCTATTCTGAGTTTCTGTAGTGTTTTTATCATGAAAAGGTGTTGGACTTTATTGAAAGCTTTTACTGCATCTATTGAGATGATCATGTGATTTTTATTTTTGTCTCTGTTGATGTGTTGTACTACATTTATTGATTTGCATATGTTTAACCATCCCTGCATTCCTGGAATAAATACCATTTGATCATGGTGTATGACCTTCTTGATAATTTACTGCATTGTATTTGCCAGTATTTTATTGAGAATCTTACCATCAATGTTCATTAGTGAGATTGGTCTGTACCTCTCCTTTTTGGTTAGGTATTTCTCTGGTTTTGGTATCATAGTGATACTTGCCTCCAAGAATGATTTATGGAGGATTGCTTCCCTTTCAATTTCATTGAAGTGTTTAAGGAGTATAAGCATTAACTCTTCTCTAAATTTCTTCTAGAGTTCAACCATGAATCCAACAGGACCTGGGCTTTTCTTTGTTGGTAAGTTTTTAATCACATTTTCAATTTCAGTAACTGATATTGGGTTATTCAAAATTGTTATATCTTCTTGACTGAGCTTTGGTAGTTCATATGTTCCTAGAAACCTGTCCATTTCCGCTCTGTTTTCCACTCTATGAAAGTAGGGATTTTCAAAGTAGATCTTCATGATCTTTTGTATTTCTATCGATTTGTAGTAATTTCCTTCTTTTCAGTCCTTATGGCATGGATTTGAGTTTTCTCTTTCTTTTTCTAGATAAATTTGGCCAGGGGTTTATCAATTTTGTTTATTCTCTCAAAAAAACCAGCTTTTTGATTAATTCTTTGTAATATTTTGTTTCAACTACATTAATTTCTGCTCTAATCTTTGCAATTTCCTCTCTTCTATGGGCTTTGGGTTTAACTTGCTCTTCCTTTTCTAGAAGCTTGAGATGTAGCATTAAGCTATTTATTTCTGTTCATTCCATTTTCTTGATCAGACTATTTTTGCTGTAAATTTCCCTGTTAGGACTGCTTTCATTGCATCCCATAGGTTACGGAATTTGGTATGTGCATGTCCATTGTACTTTAGGCATTCTTTCATTTCTTCTTTAACATCATCTGCAACCCACTGGTTAGTCAGAATGTTGTTATTTAATTTCCATGTATTTATGCAGGTTTTTTTCCATTGATTTCCAATTTTAGTGCACTATAATCAGATATTATGCATGGGATAAGTTTGTTCCCTTTAAGTTTCATTTAGAATGCTTTATAAATTAATATATAGTCTATTCTGGAGAATGTACCATATGCAGCTCAGAAGAATATATATTCTGATGTGGTTGGATGGAACCTTCTGTAAAAAGCCATTAAATCCATTCACTCATAGGTGTGATTCAGTTGTTATTTCTTTACTGACTTTTTGTCTAGTTGATCTATCTCTTTGTGACAGTGAGGTGTTAAGGTCGCCTATTACAATTATGTTCTTGTGTATTTGGTTTTTCATGCCCTTTAGTATTTGTACTATATTGTTGGGTGCTCCTGTATTTGGTGCATATATATTTATTACTATTAGTTCTTTTTCTTGAAATTTTCCACTAACAAGTATGTAGTGGCCTTTTTTCCCTCCATTAATCCTTTTAGGTTTGAAGTTCACTTTGTCTGCAAACAGAATAGGTGCCCCTGTTTTTTTCCGGGTTCCTGTTGCATGGAATACAGTTTTCCATCCTTTAACTTTTAATCTATGAGCTTCATTTTGATTCAGACGTGTTTCTTGCATACAGCATTTTGTGGGATCCTGTTTCTTGATCCATTATGTCAACCTGTTTCTTTTCATAGGTAAATTGAGCCCTTTTACATTTATCAATATCTGTGATATGTACAGCCTTGACTTTGCCATGTTGTGTTCCTATTGGTTTCCTGCTTTTCTCCTTTGTTTAATTTATTGTCCAGCCTGGTAGTTTCTTTCTGATGTTGTTCTGGAGATTGTGGTCATTTTTATCTCTATCTAGCATGTCTTTCAGTACTCTTCCTAGGTTGGTTTGGTGGACATGAATTTCTTCAGTTGTTCTTTATCATGGAAGTATCTTGTTTCTCGATTACATTTGAGACAGTTTTGCTGGGTACATCAGTCTGAGTTGAAAGTTATTTTTTGAAATACTTCACTCCAAGCCTGTCTTAACTTGAAGATTTGTGTTTAAAAGTCTGCTGTAATTCTAATGTGCTTTGCTTGACAGGTGAGTTGTATATTTTCCCTAACAGCTTTGTTTTTATGCTGTATGTCTGCGATATTAATTATTATATGTCTGGTTGTAGATTTATGTTGTTTGTGACTGTTTGGCATTCTGTATGCCTAATTTGTTTGTACATCAAATTTTTCCCCATGTGTCAGAACTTTTCTGCTATTACTTCTGTGAATAGGTTAGTTATGTCATTTGCATTGACTCCTGAATCTTCACTGATGCTTATTAGCCTTATATTGTTTCTCTTGGCATCATCTTGAAGCTGCTGGATTTTCATTTCATGTTGCTTTGTTTTTTTAAAAAGTTCTACCCTTTCATGAGCACTATCTGTGATCCTGTCCTCGAAGTCTGAATTTCTATCCTGAGTTTCAAGGATTCTGCTTGTTTTCTAAAACTGTTCATTCAAAGTTTCAATTGATTTCCAATGCTCTTGTATTTTTCCTATTTGTTCACTAGCTATGTTGAGCAACTCAGTTTCTAAGGTTGTATTTTTGTCTTTATGTAAGACATTATTTCTAATTTGATTTCCTCTATAGCCTCATGAATTTGTTTCTTTATTTCATTTGCTATTTTTTCAGAGATTTCTGGTATATGCCTTTAAAGTCCTCTATTTCAATGACACCTGTACTTGCTCTTGATGGACTACTTGTTTGAGAGTGCATTTTGCTCTATTGATATGGTGGATTACATTTATTATTTTGCTTATGTTGAACAATCCCTGCATTTTTGGGATGAATCCCACTTGGTCGTGGTGTATAATCTTCTTGATGATTTGCTGCATCCTGTTTGCCAACATTTTACTGAGAATTTTTGCATCTATGTTCATTAGGGAGATTGGCCTACAGTTCTCTTTTTTAGTTGAGTCTTTCTCTGGTTTTGTTACTAGAGTGATATTTGCTTCCAGGCATGATTTAGGAAGAATTGCTTCCCTTTCCATTTCATTGAAGAGTTTCAGGAGTGTTGGAGTTAAGTCTTCTTTGTATTTCTTGTAGAATTCTGCAGTGAATCCATCTGGGCCTGGACTCTTCTTTGTAGGCAAGGACTTAATGACATTTTCAATTTCAGTAATAGAAATTGGGTTATTCAGCAGTTTTACATCTTCCTGATCCAGCTTTGGTAGTTCATGTGTGTCTAGGAATCTGTGTATTTCTTAAGTGTTATCAAACCTATGAGACTAGAGATTTTCAAAATAGGTGTTGATGATCTTCTCTATTTCCACCAAGTCTGTAGTAATTTCAACTTTTTCACTCCTTATTGCATGAATTTCAGTTTTTTATTCCCTTTTTTAAAATAAGGTTGGCCAGGGGCTTATCAATTTTATTTATTCTTTCAAAGCACCAACTCTTTGATTCATTGATCCTTTGTATTGTTTTCTTAGTCTCTATTGCATTAATTTCTGCTCTGATCTTTATAATTTCCTCCCTTCTTTTGGCTTTTGGCTTGGCTTGCTCTTCTTTTCCTAGATGTTTGAGTTGTAGCATCAGGTAGTTTATTTGTGTTCATTCTGTCTTCCTGATGTAGGAACTCAATGCAATAAATTTTTGTCTGAGGACTGCTTTCATTGCATCCCACAAAATCCGGAAAGTTGTGTCTGCATTTCCATTTACTTGTAGATATTGTTTAATTTCTTTTTTAATTTCCTCTGTTACCCACTGATTGCTTAAGAATGTATTACTCAGTTGTTTGTAGGTTTCTTGCAATTTCTTTATCATTAATTTCTAGTTTCACAGCACTATGATCCGATAACATGCATGGGATAATTTCAATGCTGTTGCATTTACTTAACTATGTTCTGTGGGCTACAATGTGGTGTATTTTAGAGAATGTCCCATGTACTGCTGAGAAGAAGGTATACTCTTATGTTGTTGGATGGAACACTCTGTATACATCTATCAAGTCCATTTGTTCACAGGTGTGATTCAGTTCTGTTATGTCTTTGCTGATTTTCTGTCTAGTTGATCTGTCCCTTTGTGTCAATAGTGTGTTAAAGTCTCCTGTTACAATTGTATTACTGCTTATTTTATTTTTCATTTCTGTTAGTATTTGCTTTATATAGCTGGGTGCCCTGGAATTTGGTGCATATATATTTAAGATTATAGAGCCAAAAGGAAGAACCACATGATCATCTCTATAGATGCAGAATAAGCTTTTGATAAAGTCCAACACTCATTCATGATAAGAACCTTACAGAGAATTGGAATAGAAGGTCTTTATCTCAATGTGGTAAAGGCCATCTATGACAAACCAACAGCCAGCATCATATTAAATGGTCAAAAACTGAAAGCCTTTACCTTAAAATCAGGCACAAGACAAGGATGTCAATTATCACCACTGCTATTCAACATAGTACTGGAAATACTAGCCAGAGCAATAAGACAGGAAAGAGAAATAAGAGGAGTAAAGATAGGAAAAGAGGAAGTTAAATTATCGTTATTTGCAGATGACATGATACTTTACATAGAAGACCCCCAAAACTCTATTGAAAGACTGCTAGATATAATAAATAAATTCAGCATGGTAGCTGGATACAAAGTCAATACTCAAAAATCAATAGCATTTCTATACACTAACAACAAAAGTACTGAGAGCGAAATAAGAGAAACTACACCATTAACACTAGCTTCCCAAAAAATTAAATACTTAGGAATTAATCACACAAAAGAAGTAAAAGAGCTGTACATTGAAAATTACAATACCCTGAAAAAGGAAATCGAAGAGGACCTCAGAAAATGGAAAGACATACCCTGTTCATGGATAGGAAGAACAAACATTGTAAAAATGGCCATTCTCCCAAAATTACTATACAGATTCAATGCAATCCCAATCAAAATACCACTAACATACCTCATAGATCAAGAGAAATCACTCCTAAAATTCATCTGGAACCAGAAGAGACCTAGAATAGCAAAGGCAATTCTAAGCAACATAGGCAAGGCAGGAGGCATAACAATCCCCGACATGAAATTATACTACAGTGCTACAGTAATAAAGTCAGCATGG
Source organism: Dolichotis patagonum (assembly GCA_004027295.1). NCBI lineage: Eukaryota > Metazoa > Chordata > Mammalia > Rodentia > Caviidae > Dolichotis > Dolichotis patagonum. Next base: position 17,918 of record PVJX010017681.1, on the reverse strand, counting down.
TACTGGAATAAAAACAGACTGGATGATCAGTGGAATAGATTGGAAGATACAACCACAACCACAACCACAAACTCACCCAACTTATCTTTGATAAAGGGGCCAAACATGCTTGTTGGAAGAATGACAGTCTCTTTAACAAATGGTGCTGGGAAAATTGGCTATCCATATGCAGAAGACAACAACTAGACCCATATATACCACGATACACTAAACAAAAATCTAGATGGATCAAAGATCTAAATATTAAAACAGAAACACTAAAACTGCTGGAAGACAAAGTAGGTAAATATCTCAAAGATATAGGGGTAGGAAGAGAATTCATGAACAAAAACCAAACTACACGGGAAATACTTCCCAGAATCCATAACTGGGACCACATCTTATTAAAGTGTTTCTGCATGTCAAAATAGGTTTCCAGTAGAGTGAAAATAAAATCCACAAATTGGGAAAAAATCTTCATGGACAGTTCCTCAGACAAAGGACTTCTGTCTAGAACTTATAAAGAATTTTAAAAAATCAGACCCTCGAAATTCAAAGACCCAATCAAAAATGGGCATCTGAAATGAATACACAGTTGTCAGATGAAGAAATACGAATGGCAAATAAATACATGAAGAAATGTTCATCAGCATTAGTCATGAGAGAAACGCAAATTAAAACCACACTGAGATTCCATCTCACTCCAGAAAGAGAGGCCAAGATAGAAAACACTACCAACAACAAGTGTTGGAGAGGCTGTGGGGAAAAAGGAACTCTTCTACACTGTTGGTGCGAGTGTAGACTGGTGTAACCACTGTGGAGGTCAGTCTGGAGATTCCTCAAAAAGTTGGCTTTGGAAGTCCCATTTGACCCAGCTAATCCACTTCTGGGCATGTTCCCAGAAGAACTGAAAGTATCATACCACAGTGATATATGTGCACTCATGTTTATAGCAGCACAATTTGTAATAGCCAGATCTTGGAAACAACCTAAGTGCTCATCGACTGTGGAATGGATAAAAAAGTTGTGGCATTTATATACAATGGAGTACTACTCAGCTATAAAGAATGATCACATTGAGATATTTATAAATAAATGGACATGTTTTGAGACCATTCTCTTATAGAAATAAACCAAACTCACACATGTAAATACCATATAGCCTCCATAGCATGAGAGTTGGTAAGAGTATATAAGATTTTATGATAAGCATGAGTCCCCATCTTATAGCTTTGAAGCCTTTCATGTTTTCAATCATCAGTTGGAATGGTTTTATTCTGTTTTGTTTGGCTAAATCGTGTGTGATTATATGAACAGCTGTTGTGAAGAACACAAACATTATGACAGCTATTGCTGATTTAAAATAATCCTTATTAGAAGTCCTACCATGCTTCTATTCTTCTGCTACTATTGGTTCTATATATCAGATCATGTCTTATTTGGATTTGAATACCTGTGATAGTTTAAACAAAATTGTTTTGTTGAAAATGTTATGTTATAGTACCCACTGATCATTTTTTGTTATTAGGTTCAGAAAGCCCTGTAATTCCTTCACTCTTTGAATGGCTTTATGCTATTTTGTTATGTTTGATATTATTGTATTTGAAAATATGCTCAACTATAGCAGAGAAAGTGATATTGTGATAGCTACTGTTGATGTCCTGTTGTCTTAATGTAAAGTACTGTGCTGCCTATGTTTTCCTGTTCTGATCTGCTCTGTACTGCCCTCTTTTCTTTTATTCTCTTTAAAATAAAATTTTAAAAAAAGAGAGTACATTTTGCCTTTTTGTTTTGTCACTTTACCTTTTGGTTAAATATTTTGTCTTTCAATTGCAACAGTCTCAACTGTCTGTAATGTGAATTTTAGGGTCCTACTCTGTGGTTGATATTTATCCAATTGCTTTGTACCACAATGAAGAGCAGAGTCAGTCACTTGAATTCCTCCCACTGGACCTGCTAGGTGAGTCCTATATTCTTTCTGGTCTAACTAGCCTAGAAGTATTGATTTAGGTCAACTCTTAGTTACTGTGTTGCTGTGTCTTCAGGTTGTTAAAGATCATCAGATCCCCCTGTCTATAGTATGTGTGTCAGCTGAGGCCCTACTGTGTCACTGAGGGTCTGATAAGCTCTTTTAATCTTATTCAAGTTGGGGAATAGGTTATTGGCTTCAATCAGTCTGATATTCTTTCTGTGGAGGGGGGCATTACTCACATCTTGCCAGGTTTGACAAGGTCTTACAGTTGGAGGGAGTTTGACTTCTGCTCCTATTTACCCACTGCAGACCTCTATTTTAAGGGCAAACTCACCACACTGACTGGAGCCTACTGAAGTCTTCTGTTTGGGTGAAGGGCTTGAGTCTCCCATCCAGCAATCACAATAATCCACTATAGTCCAAGGATCTGGGAGAAGAGGTTGGATCCAAAGATCAACTGCAGTACTAGGTTCAGGAGGCAGGTGGTTTCCCCAAAGGGCATGCCTGTGGTGGTGTTCAGGGTCATCCCAGGCATGCTGGGGTCATCCTAGGTATTCCAGGCTGAGGGGCAGGCCCACAGCAGCAGTCTGAGGTGATCCAGGTGTGCCTGGGGTGTACCAGGTGTTCCAGACCAAGGTGTGGGCCCAGTGGCCACTGCATGTATGTTTAAGTATGTAGAATTAATAACCATATTACTAAGTTTTTGTTGGATAGTTGAACAGAATTGTTTTCAGTCTCACTGTTTGAATATCCACTTTGTATGCTTTAATTTTTTAACTTGAACAAGTATTTCTAAGAGGACCATATGTAATTTATCAATTAATGATTTCTTACCGTTTATTTTTTTTAATTCTGTATTATTTCTACCCTTTTTCTGTTTTGCTTTTTTTCTCTTTAAATAAAATTTTTTAAAAACATAATTCAAAACAAAAATTTTTAAATGCATGACCCATTGAAAATGGTATGGAGATTCAAATTGTCACAAGGAAATGTTAGTTGTCATGTTATCATAACACTTTAAGATCACTTTGATTCAAGTAACAAGAAAGGAGATGAAGTATCTGTTGACGATGGCATTAAGGAGTAGGAAATTAACTTTGAATATATAAAGAAGGGATAGTAGTATAAATAGAAAATAGATGTTCACCAAGCATGTCTGAGGGAAATCATAATTTCTGGGTACTGGTAAACTATTCCAAAATTAAATAACCAAGCGTCTAATTTATGAGATGCATACAGGACATAGGCACCAATACTAAAATATCTGTATTTTACACTTTTTAAAGTAAAAGGGGAAAACATGATTTTTCAGCAATATTGACTTTTAATTATAAAATCCATGTCAATCAGTAAAATTATGCTGCATTTCCTTATAACAGAGTACAAGGTTATTAGTAAAGGAAAAAACGAAGACATAAAAACATTTTCCACAACTCAGTAATCAGGCATTCAAATATAAAATTTTAAAAATTCACTCTTGCTACATTTAAGAATTCTCAGATGTTTAATTATGGATCCTGTGATGATTTTTCAAAAATACCAGAATTCAGCTATTGAAATTATTCTTTGACAATAAATCCTAAGAAACTTTTTGCATGAAGTATGTTCATAGATAGAGGTTCGATAGTGAAAGTACTTGATTTTCAGTATGTTTCTTCATAAGTATTTCCCTGGGCCTTAGTAAATTATGTTTGCTTCCTAATCATTAATATCTAGGGACTAATTTATAAATATTTGATTTAGATCAAATAAGTGAAGTGAAAAAAAATAAGTTCTTACTCAGTAAAATAGAAGTTATTTATGGACATGCCTCATTTGAAAGGGGCATAAATAACAAATAATATTATTTAGGAGTTATTTTCTAGATAGCATTCTTCTATTTTTTGTCTAGAAATGAATGGAAAAGTGAGTTGTGGTGATATATTTCTGGTATCCAGGGTTCTGGGATGCTGAGGAAAGAGGATTTTAAGTCAGAACAGCCTTGAAAAAATAATGATTTAAGGAGAGCACTTCCCAAACTAATAAAATTTAAAAGTGTTGGGAATATGTCTCAGTGCAAAGTTTGTGAATTCAATCTCACATAGTGAAAAAGAAAAAGAGAAATCTTTAGAAAATTAAAAACTGACAATTCAGTTCAACTTCAATGAGTTTTTAGGATTAGTTCTGTTAGAAAAAGAATACACATGGGTAGGTGACAATTTTATTTTTTTCTAGATATGGAGTACTGTGTGAAGTGTCTAAATCATCAGTCTGTCAACACACAGAGAAACCAATGGCTGAAAATACTTGTGACCTTTCTCGCTTATGAAGATCCTTTGGGAAAAGCTTTGGCTGGCACATCCGTAAGTTTCACTGTCTTCAAAAGTGCTGTCCTTGGGCTCTTTGTGAATCACCAAGACACTCCCATAGTCAAGGCCAACAACCAGGCTCTCAGCTACAACCTGCTCATCTCTCTCACCTCTGCTTCCTCTGTGCCTTGCTCTTCATTGGCCATCCCAGCACAGCCACCTATGGTCTTCCTCCAGAAGACCACATTTGCAGTTGTCTTCACTGTGGCTGTTTCCACTGTCTTGGCTAAAACATCACTGTGGTGCTGGACTTTAAGGTCACTGCTCCAGAAGAAGGATGAGGCAGCTGCTGGTATCAGGGGCACCCATGTGCACCCTGATCCAACTCACTCTGTGGCATCTGGATGGGAACAAATCCACCCTACATTGACACAGATGCATACTCTGAACATGGCCACATCATCATCATGTGCAGCAAGAGCTCCCTCACTGCCTTCTACTGTGTCCTGGGATACCTGGGATCCCTAGCTCTGCTCAGCTTCACTGTGTCTTTCCTGGCCAGAAATATGCCTGACACATTCAATGAAGCCAAGTTCCTGATGTTTAGCATGCTGGAGTTCTGCAGGTGTGTGTCACCTTCCTCCCTGTGTACCACAGCAGCAAGGGGAAGGTGATGGTGGCCATGGTGGTCTTGTCCCTCTTGGCTTCCCATGCAGGGCTGCTAGGCTGCATTTCTGTTCCTAAGTGTTACATTATTTTATTAAAGTCAGAGAGAAATTCTTTGGCTGTGATCAGGGACAAAACACATTCTGTGAGAAAGGAGCCTTCCTATCATTAAACATATTTGCTTTCTAATATACACAGTGGGCCTGAAGTCAAAGCTGAACCATGAGTGAAGTCAGATACTATATTCTACTGTGGGACTTAGATCCTTACTAAGTGATGCAACTTCTTCTAATAACATAATGGTCACTAGAAACTGTAGTCCCCCTCTCTTTCAGTTGAATTTTATTCTGGGTATTTTGTTTCCTATGTAAGTCAGAATTCATCCTATTGGTTCTATGGTTATACTCTTCAATTTTATATGTCTTCCATCTTGATTTCTCAGTATGTTTTCTCATTTTATAAAGGTAATAAATTCCTTCCTGCATGTAGCTTTGTTTCTGAATCCTTTAATATATTTTATTGTTAATTCCTTTTGAAAGACTGCCTTGTCCTGTTAGTATGTTTTGGTAGTTGTATGTGTATTTGTCTTCTCATATTTCCATTTCATAACTTTTATGTGTTTTATCTTACATGGCTTTAGGATTCTGGAATTAGCTGGTCATATGCAAGTGTAAACACTGTTGATTAGATCATACCAATGTATTGAACTTGTAGAATTCATTATGGTAGAAACTGTAGATGACTTTTTACAACAGGACCCTGAAGACTTTAACTGTCTTCTCAGTACAGGTAGGGAATGGGAGTTAAGGGCCAGTGACACAGATACTGAAGTGTGAGCTGCCTCCAGAGGTATGGGTGCCAATGCAGAACCTCAAGCTAGGAGAACATACAGTAGCAGCAGATCTGGTGGCTGGGGTTGATTTTTCAGTCCCTTGGATCCCTAGAGGGAGCTTAGTGCTCTGGACTGGATTATTTTGGGTCATTGGTGGCAAGTTTCCAAACAGCAGCAGGAAGAAGTTTTCTGTACAGATCATTCCTGCAGGAGAGTTTTGGTCAAGGATTTGGAGGCAGACTTGTTTACTTCAAAAGGCACTGACGGGGATCATTCGCAAAACACTAGGTACTGATCTTTGATGGTCTATGCTTACATGGGGTAAGAAAGCGGGAAGTACAGAGGTATAATGGTTTGTGAATTGGGAGTTTGTTTATACAATGTTCATCATCAGACCAGCTATGCATCACAGTGACCATCCATTTCTAAGAGACAGAAGCAACTGGAACTGAAACAGGAACTATTATCTGGAAAACTAAGGCAATAAAGTGTACTGGTTGGGAGGTTGGAATTTTCTGGTACAGTAAGACAGCAAGGCACTGGCAAAACAACAGACATGTGGGTCAGTAGAAGAGAACAGCAGACACAAAAACTACTGTGGACACATTCAGTCACCTTTGTTTCTTGAAAGGAGACAAAAACAAACATGAGAGAGGAGATTTTATTTGACTAATAATACAGGTAAACCTGGATATTCCCATGCAGAAGATTGACTCTAGACCAATACTATATACTAAAGTCAAAATGAATTAAGGATTTAAATGTTAAAACAGAAAATATGTGATAGAATATAAAATAGTAAAACTCTTGAGTCATAGGTGCAAGTGAGGACTTTCTGAACACAACCCCAGTTGCACAAGAAATAGTGCCAGGAATCAACAATGAGATCACGTCAAGTTAAAAAGCTTCTGCAGAACAAAACAAATAACCAACAATGTGAAGAGCCAGCCTGAAGAATGCAGAAAAAATTTCCACTGATTCTTCAGACAACTAATATTTAGACTACATAAAGAACTCATAAAACTTAGGTTTCCCAGAATAAAAGGCCCAATGAAAAAATAGACAAGTGAAAAAAATAGGCACTTGTCTCTTGGAAAAGTACAAATGGAAAGTAAATGCATGAAGAAACAGTCAACATTGCTGACCATTAGAAAAATGCAGATTAAAATGACCATAAAATCCATCTTTCCCCCAAAAGAATGCCATCATCAAGAAATCAAGTAATAATAATGAATGCAAGCAAGAGAGCAGGGGAAACTTTCTCATTGTTGCTAGGAATATGAACTAGTGTAACTATTATGAAAATCACAATGGAGCTTCCTCAGAAAACTAAAACAAGAAAATCCATTCAACCCCGTTATTTCCCTTCCGGGTATCATCCCCAAGAGTTAAAGACATATTACAGTGATACATGCATATCATGTTTAGAGAAGCACCATTTATAGTGGCTAAATATTTGAAGGCACTCGTAAGCCAATCCACAGAAGAACGGATAAAGAAAATGTGGCATTTATGCACTACTGTATGAAAAGGATTAACTTCAGTTATTTATAGGAAAACAGATACACTTTGAGATCATGATGTTAAGCAAAATAAATCAGACACATGAACTAAATATAACATGATTTTTCTTATATGAGAATCCCACAATAATAAAATTAGGTAATAGGAAGTAGGAGATGGATCTCTCTCAAACTGAAAGGGATCCAAGGATGGTGGGGGAGTGGGAAAGAGAAGAAAAAAAGAATTAAGATGTGTTATGTTTCTATACAACTCCACACAAGGAATTAAGAATGATACGCTACAAACACACACTAATTAAAAAATTAAAATGAAACAATTATTCCTCTAACACATTACTTTTTTGGCTTTGCTTTGGCTATAGGTTTTCCTTTTTCCATTTCCACACTTAAAATAATGGTTTCTGATTCAAGTGTAATTAACAGAATAAATATGAACTACTTTGAAGGGAATAAATCTGTGGCAATTAAGCATTCACATGCATACTGCATAGATTCCATTCACAAATGTGTGCAATCATCACATCCATCAAATGCCAAAATATGTCCATAACCTTGTAACAATCTCTGTTCCCACTACATAGTTATTTATTCATGTCACCAGCCTCAGATTGTGTAGTCATCAGTCTCATTCTGTTTACATGGATGTACCTCTTTGAATGGCTTACAGAAATGAAATAACACATGACCAATTATTATCATTTTACTCACTTAATATTAGGTTTTGAAGATCACCCACACTATAGTAGACACCTTTTAATGCCTGAGCAGTATTCCTGTCAGAATACCACAATGTCTCCACTCATCCCAGAATAGGAAACCAATTTGTCATCACCTCTGAGCATCTGTATGGAACCCAATGTCAACATTTTTCCAATTTGTTTAATGCATGTGTTTGTGCCCTTTGAATATGCATCAGGAAAAGAATACTGCACTCATTATTATGCTAGTAGAGTTTCTACCATATAACAGAATTGTATTAGCACTCAATGGGAACAGGAATGTGTGTGTGTGTGTGTGTGTGTGTGATTTTTCAGAGAGAGATGCTTACAGGTTTTCTCAACACTAGGGCATGTGTACCATTTAATCAGTTGATTTTCTAAAAATGTTGGAAAATATAATCCTGGGTACAGAATTTATATTTCTCAGATAATTCAAAACATCTTGAGCTTCCACTTTTATAAACAAGAGTAGAGTGGTCTTTCTGTAAGTTTGCTGTTATGCCTCCATCTGCACTCACTCTGGAACACACAGTGCACAAAACTTGGTGAAAGAGACCTGGTTTTGAGGTGCATTTGCTCCTTAAACCTTCACCACACCAACCTCCCTGAGGTGGGCCGCAGCTGCGAATGGCCCTGATGCCCTGCTGCCCTGTGTTCAACTTCTGATCTCTTCCCACAGTGGCCTCATCGGTTTACATTCCTGTCAGCACCGTATGAAGGCTCCAATTTCTCCACACCCTCTCTGGCACTAGGCTCACTTTATATTTTCATTACTCTAGACATCCTAGTGTGCGTGAACTGTGATCTAATTGTGGTTTTCTTCTGGCATCCCCTTGATTACTAATAATATTGTGTAGCATCCTGTGCACATTTAGGCCTTATGAATGTATGTGTTAAAATTACCCAATTTCTCTACCTATCTTAATGGATTGTTTGTCCTTTCATTATTGTTTATGTATTTTGGATATTAGCTCATTCTATGATATGACTTGCACAAATTTTCTTCCATTATTTAAAATTCATTTTATTTATATACACTTGCACTACATAATGATTACATTCATAGTGAGCAGTTGGCACATGCATGGAACATATCTTTTTTCATCTGCCATCTATCCTTGCTCCTTCCAGCTCCTGGTCCCTTTCCCCTTTTCCCACTTATTGTAGGACATATTTGCACTATGTTGATATTGTCTATTGATACATAAAAGCTTTTAATACAATTAACATACCTATTCCTTTGTTTCTCATACTTTCCATGTAACAACTCAAAATTGTTACACCTACAGTCACAGAAATTTACAATTTTTGAATGGAAATTACTAGCAACATGGAAAATGTTGTGGCAGTTTCTCTAAACACAGAAAAGTATTACTATCCTTTAGGAGCAACCCTACATCTGGGAAAACATCCAAAGGAAATGAAATCAGTACATCCAAGAGCATCTGAGACATCCATGGGATGGCCTTGGATTTTTCCCAGGGGGATGTCCCTTGTGAGTGAGGAGCTCCTGGGGTCCTATCTATAAGGAGAGCCAGGGGAAGAGATGCCTTGGAGTGCAGGTGCAAGGAAGCTTGATTCGCAAAGAAGAGGAGGAGCAGGCAGGCAGCTGCAGGGCAGAACGCAGTGTGCAGGGTCTCTAGAGGCTGATACCCACAAGCACAGTTCTCCTCCAGGGTTTGCTGCTAGATCTTTGTGTGAGCCACAGGTGAAGGCACTGACCTGGCCCATGACTAGCACCGATAGATGCATGTACAGGAAGAAATGATGCTGCCCTCACTGCTCAGTGTCAGCACCTTGAATTCCCTCCATTACAGCAACAGAAGCATAGCTTCAGGGAAGAAGACTGACCGAGCTGTTGGGAAAGCCCACCAGCTCTTTCTTTCTCAGTAGTGTGCACAGTGAGGAAACAGGAATGGCTCCCTTTACCATCTCCATCAAGTTTCTTTTCCTTGCAACTCAGCGCTTATGTGACCAAACATTCTTTGCATGTGTATCTGAAAGATGCAGAGACCTTGGATCTGACTGACCTTTAGAAGTGGTCATCGACCTGGAACCTGGAGTCACTGCAATGTCCCTATGCATGTGGGAAATGTGAAAACTAGAGGTTGGGATACACACAAGGCCTGTTTATTGCTGGAATCTTTTCACTGTTGACTGGATCACACTGTCGTAGATAATACTGCAACATGAACTGCATTACACATATAACCAATCATAAGGATCCACTGGAAGGTTCCCATGGGTGGTGTAGATAGTTGGGTACCTTTAAAATACCCAGAACTGCAATATACATGTAGAGAATGCTACAAGGCATTTGTATTTTGCAACTTATAAGATTCTTTACCAATTATCTAATACCAAAATCTGTGATTAGTCCTTGAACCCAAAGAAGAGCACACACATTCCCCTCCTTTATGCAGCTGTCCAAATGACCAATGGGAGAAGTATTTCTATTTGGGTGCAAACAGGGCATACTCCGATACACAGGTGTCTGACAATTCACTACGATAATCACTTTCATCTGTCAACTGCTTTAAATATATACCTTTTCAAATGCGTGGACTTCTTTAGGCATAATCAATAGTTCACCAGTGCTCAGTATTTATTGTCACTCATTATGGGTTGGAAGAGACAACCCAAGCCAGCCTGTAGCAGATTTCTCCTGGAAAAGCTGGTCTGTTCTGTTTCTCTCTGGTAAGTAGTAGTTACTGCTTTACTAGTAAAAGTTGGTGTTGTTTCTGGAAAGCATGCAGAGGAATGGTAACCTGTAGAGGCTTGGCCACAGGCCTCCAGGAGCTGGTTATCTGTACTGAGACGCCCTTTATGTTAATGCTCACCACTACACATCCTCAGAGAAACTGTGTGTCCGGGAAGCAGCAGGCTCATGCTTCGATCCCTTTCTCGCCATGCAGGATGTTTCAGTTAGTGCAGAAGTTTCTGGACAAGAGGGCCTGTTGGGCAGTCAGTCAGGAAATGTCACAGGAAAGTTTCATTTCTGAGGAACAAGATCTAAAGGAAAATAAAGTTTATTATCATCATCATCGTGAGGCGTGATTGCCATTGCCTTTTCTCTGCCACCTTCACACAAGGGTCACTAACAAAGGCTTGGACACATTGTGACTCCTCCGACTACATCTGCTTTGGCTCAGGTATCTGATGACATACTTAACAACACTTCAAAAGAGAAAAATACAGCCTTCAGATAAATCCATGGACACCTGACCAGTGTGCCAAAGCAAAGCATGCTACCTCAGGTTATTTCACTACCTCAATCCCTTAGCTCAGAACACTGTGTTGAGTCAAACTCTCATGATGCAAAACTTCACAACATGGATAGGCAGAAAGCCAGGTACAACTACTGGACTGATATACATGAGTTCTGTACAGTATAAATAGTCAATTCAAATTTCCTAGCCTTACACTTGATTTCTCAACATTAGAGTATTATGTACTCAAAGGGAAGAAAATGAATCCAACTAAAATGCTTCTGCCACTATATTGCTTTATCAAGAAGATGAACATAAAGAAAAACATGCTTCCTGCCCATGCTGCATGAATAGAACGCTCTGGATACAAAGTCTAAATCAGAAATATGACATAGCTAGACTCAATCAAAATCATGTCCCATATAAGCTTACCTGACCATTATTTTCCTAATTTTCAACTGGATATCTTTCAATACATAATAACTTATCATTATTTTAAAAAGCATATCTGAGCATGCAAGCTAATATCCATAATCATGAGAGCCAAGCTTTGAAATCTATTAAAATTCCACACTCAGTCAACAGAGGAATATATGAAGACAGTGTGCTTTATAAATACACATTGAAATCCTGCTCACTGCCTTTTTAAAAAGGGATACGGAGCCTTATCTTTTGCAATACTGTGGATTCAATTGGAAGAAACTAAGCAAAGTAAGCTAGATGCTGAAAGACAAAAACCACATGATCTCACCCAAAAAATGAAAAGCAAAGTAACTTCACAGAAGTCCCATGAATAACACTGGTTATCTTCCCTGAGAAGGGAAGAGAGGAAGAAAGGACCAAGCAGGAATGACCAAAAAGTACAAGGTTACAAGTAGATAGGAGGAACGTGCACTAGGGCTCTAACAGCATGTCAGGGTAAACAGAGCTAATGTGATTGGAGCACTGTACACTGCAGAGCAGCTAGTAGAGAGCTTCTCATAGAGCTCAGCATAAAGAAAAGATTGGTGCACTGGGTGACTGATGCACTAACAGCCTGATTTGTCCATCGCACAAGGTGAACAAACATCAACTCATCACAAGTTGCCCCATAAAGATATGCAATAAGATATCAATAAAAATTTAACAACTGTTTTGTTTGTCTCTGAGTTTTATATTTTTTTAATGTTTTTATTATCACATATGAGTGACACATACTAATCGGACTCAGTGTGATATTTCAACACGTGCACACAGCATGAACTGATCAGATCCAGCCCCCCTTTATCCACCCTCCCCTTCCATCCATCTCTTCCAACTTCTAGGAATCAGTCATCTACATTAAGCTCAGACCACAATGTTAAGTGAAATAGACCAGACATACAGGTTTAAATATCCTTTCTCTTACCTAGGAATCCCAATACTTAAATAAAGTACAAAATAAAAGAAATAGAAAACAGAGAGAAAAAGTATTGTGATCAACAATAACAATGTATCTAAGTATGTACCATGATTTAGTAGAATGGTTTTATATGTGTCTGGGCCTGTTGCTGTGACTGTTAATCTGTATTTATGATAATTAACTTGATAATCTGTATTAATGACAATTAATTTGTATTTATGATAATTCACTTCATGATTACCTTGATAAATCAAACTGATGCTGAAAAAAATGTTTTAAAGAGGGATAGAGGGAAAGGGGATAAAAATTGAGATGTGTTATGTACATATACCAATTCCTCACAATGATTGTAATCATTGTATGCTGTAAGCTTGTATTAATAAAAACACAAACTTTAAAAAGTGATGCTGCCCCATGAAACTATTTTTCACACATGCTGAAACTGAGGAGTCATAAGTGTATTAAACCCCATGATTACCACTCAGAGAAAATGATGGTTAGATATAGGAAAGAGAAAAGAGCTAGAATGATTTGTGTTGTTGGATTTGAATTCAAGGTATCAAATCATAGTTTTTAATATAAATTTTAAAGCATGCAAATTATGTTAAGCATATATATACATATACACATTTCAATACAGACTTACATACCAATATCTCTCCATGCTTATACATATATACATATGTGTGTACACATTTACACATGTTGCTATGTATACATATGCCTATACATGTAAGTATACACACATATATCAAAGTTGCATTTTTCCAGAAGAAATACCAGCTTCATCAACATCATAAAAAAATCCTACAGAATATCTGGACTTCTTGGTTCAAAAATGCTAAGATCATGAAAGACAAAAACTGAAAAACATCTGAATCAGTACTAAGGGAGTATGATAACTAAATCCAAGACATGATCCTGGACCGGAAGCTGGCACATGATAAACATAGCTAAAGAAGATGTCTTTGTGAAAATTTGATAGATAGTTTATATACTATGTTCTTTTTGTTTCTTCTGCAACTTGTGAATGTGGGTTTTGTGTGAGATAATAGCACTGCAAAGGACAGACTTCCAGACTGGTAATTATTGCAAGAAAATGACTTTTATTATCAAAGCCATAGCTAAACGGGGTGGTGACTAATATCCACAATGCTCTCAAGGAGGCAAAGAAAATGAATGGTATAGGTATGTATAACGTGTGAATATAAAGTAAATGGAGAAAATGTGGATGTTGCGCAAACTTGACAGGTAGACCAGAGTTCTTGCACTGAAGTTTCTTCTATAAAATTCTTACAGAATTCTTAATCACATACAAAAAATGTATCAAAAAAATTAAAGAGGAAATAAATAAGCCAGGCTTGATGGTGAATGGCCATAATTCAGGAAGCTGAGGTAGGAGGATCATGAGTTTGAGCTGAGCCTGGCTACATAGTCAATTCCAGGACAGCCTAGACTACAGAGTAAGAACCTTGTCTCAAAACACAAAAAAGGAAGTTGCAGAAGAAACAAAAAGAACATAGTATATAAACTATCTATCAATAAACCTAAATGAAATGGAAAGCATTTCGTGAGAAGTACAATTCTAAAGGCTTTCTTTAGAAAGAACTGAGTCAGTTAGGGGCTGCATCACATTCAAAGTTGGGAAGAATTTAAAAAGATGCAAGTTCTCCCTGCAGACTGTAAAAGTCAGTACAGATGCAATCAGCAGCCCCTTTCCTGGACCTCTGTTTCAAAGCACTCACTCATGCAGTTGCTGAGACACCACGCTCCCTACCCCAAGGACACTACACCCTCCCTACAGCCCTCCTGAGTGCCCAGAATCAGAGCAGACACTGTGTCCTGAGGAGCACAGGCTGTGGCTGGTGGACTGTGTGACTAGGGCACGGCTGACCAGGGAGAGGAGAGGCTGAGTGTGAGAAACAAGTGGGGAGCAGGCTGCCAAGGGCAAAATCCCTTGAGACCATTCTGAGGCCCCTTCCCCTTTGCCTCACTGTGCTCACCAGTTCCTCTGTGTCAGGAATTCTATTTCCTTGTGCACCCTCACTCCACCTCCCAAGTGAAATGCATGTTGTGTGAGGGCAGGGAACTTTGTTTCATTCAGTTCACACCCACAACACCTAAAACAGTGATTATGGAGGGGTCCAACAGTGTTTACTAAATGAATGACTCTGGCATTCACACACACACACACACACACACACACACACACACACACTTTACCTGCAGAGACACAGGAGAAAATGACAATCCATACCTGGCACAAAGACTGAGAAACAGGAGTAGGAGTGAGGCTATTTTACTGACTTTGTGAGGCTAAACCTTTCCTATATGTGTCACCTAGGGCAGTGCCTCCAAAACAAAGAATGTCAGCGTAAGGTGTAATTAGATGCTTACCTACTGGATCCAGGAAAAATGTTGGTGAGATGTCTAGATGATCCATTTCTGAAAGCAATTAAAAAGATTAAAAATTCACACACACACACACACAGAGCCCTGAAAGCCTCTATCTTGTTCCAACAGGCTGTGTGAATGAGGACAGGGACAGAAGTTTAGGATTTGTTTCCATTCCACTATCTGATAAACCTAGTGCAGTCTGGCCTGCTCCCAGAGTGTCACTAGCCAGCTTCTGAACTCAACCCCAACCCAGGCCCATCACGCTGTGCACATTTACTACACATTAACCCTGTAAACCTGGTATCTGCCCACAGCTGACCCCGCTCCCGGCCCACCCCAGCCCTTAGAATTAGTCCTGCTCATATCTCAGGTCCCGCCCTCTCGTCCCTGCTCAGTCAATACCTCCAAAACCCCATTGCTAGCCCTGGGTCTCGCCCCCTACTCTGTGGCTACCCAGTGAGGGGCCTTTCTTGAATCCATTAAGCCAACTGAAACTTCTGGACGCTAAGAACAGGTGCGCAGCCGTTGACCCGCCTCCGATGCAACACCTCCCCCTCCCCTTAACTGCCATAGCCAGAGTGAGACCGGAAGCTGAGACATAAGGGCGTCTACGCAGAACCAAAAGAGGAAGTCCTGTCATGGCAGAGCAAGCAAGAAGCCAGTCAGCTATTTTCACTGTCCCCTTGAAAGGGTCCCCTGGCTTGAGTCTGGAGTCCTAAATGAATTGTAGGAATTGTTCAGCATTCAGCACCGTGTCTCTACATGACAGGCTTGCAGAGTCTGATGAGAGCATAAAATCTGTCTCCAGCCAAATGAGTCAACATATGGCCAGATGGAAATCAGGTTAATCCAGTAAGGGCCCACGAACCCCGAGGACTTCTTACATCTTAACTCAGTAATTTTTCTTTGTAAAGTAATGAGTGAAGCCAACAATGGTGACCTAGATCTGTAATTCCAGCTTGTAGATGACAAGAGAATCACAAGTTGAAACCTTGCCAGGGCATCTTGGTCACACCCTGTCTCAAATTTAAAGGCAAGAAGATCTCAAATTGAAGGCCAGCACTGTGTTGTCCTGGGAGCCCTGCCCATACAGAGGCACAAGGGATAGGATCCTAAATATAGTGAGAGAGGATTTTGGGAACCCAAGATTGTGGGTCTGATGGGCAGCTTTTGTGATTTGGGACTTGGAGGTTTGGGGTTTGTCCTGAGTGCCACCTGTGTGTGAGAATGACGTTTAATTCTTCTGAAAACCTGATTAAAAGTAACGATTCCTTGACAACCTCACTTTCCTCATCTGTGACTTAGGTACAATCATCCAGATATTTGAGCCCTATATTCTGGCTGGGATAAGACGGACCCTGGTTTCTCATGGAAGCTGTGGGTATCTGCACAAGGAGTACATGTGTGCTGTGAGTATGCATGGCATGTGCATGTATTGTTTATGTACTAGTTGGGCTTCGTACAGTCAGATGGTTGGAGAAGCCTCCAGGCCATCAGAACATGGTACAGCCTGGATTCTTGTGACTCATTTCTTCCTCCCCAGCTCAGTCCTCCCTGTACCCAGCCTCTGCTCAGAAAGCATGCATCAGTAAGCAGAGGCTCACCAGCGAGGTCCTCACATGGTGATTGCAGGTGAGTCGGAGCTCCCTTCATCCAAATCATCATTCATTTGCTAAACATTTCTGCTGTCTTTGCATTGTCCCTGGACTGTGCTCAACTCTACAACTTGAAGGGGCTTAGATTCCAGGGGCTTCCAGTCTGAGCAGGGAGAGATGCCCTGCATCGCATCTCACTGGACCTTCAGAGACAGCCAGGTAGACAGGAGCTGAGCACTGAAGTCTGAGCCCCGAGGATGAAGAGAGGAGTGCTAAGCCCTTCCACACATCCTGTCCCCAGCACCCCGTTCCCTGGGTCTGTGAGCCTGCGCCCCCTCCCTGTCCATGCTGGGGGATCCTGGGTGGAGCCATGATGTTTGCAATGGTTTAAGATCTGGAGAACTTTCAGGTTGCAGCCATGGACTTCACCCAGGAGAAGTGGGCATTGCTAGACCCATTCCAAGGTCATTATATACTGAGGAGATGCTGGAAAACTGCAGGAACCTGGCCTTGCTCGGTAAGCTGAGTACCATCCTGCCTTTTCTTTTCTTTTCTTTTCTTTTCTTTTTTTCTTTTCTTTTCATCCTGCCTTTTTTTTTGAAAGAGAATAAAACAAAAGGGGGCAGTACAGAGCAGATCAGAACAGGACAACATAGGCAACAAAGTACTTTACATTAAGACAACTGGACATCAACAGAAACTATCACAATGTCTCTTACTCTGCTATACTTGAGCATAGTTTCAAATACAATAATATCAAACATAACACAATACTATAAAGCCATACATAGAGTGAAAGAATTACGGAGCTTTCTGAACCGAATAACAGAAAATGATCAATGCGTACTAAAATATCTCATTTTCGATAAAAAAAAATTTGTTTAAACTATCACACATATTCAAATTCCAATAAGACACAATGTGATAGATAGAACCAACAGTAGTAGAACAAAAAAAATGGTAGGACTTCTAAGAAGGATGATATTAAATCAGCAATAGCTGTCATAATGTTTGTTTTCTTCAAAACAGCTGTTCATATCATCACGCATGATATAGTCAAACAAAACAGGATAAAACCATTCCAACAGATGATTGAAAATTTTGAAAGACTTCAAAGCTATGAGATGGGGACTCATGCTTACCATAAAGTCTTATATACTCTTATAAAATTTCATATTAGGGAGACTATATGGTATTTACCCTTGTGAGTTTGGTTTATTTCGCTTAAGAGAATGGTCTCAAGTCATGTCCATTTATTTATAAATATCTCAATGTGATCATTCTTTATAGCTGAGTAGTACTCCATTGTATAAAAATGCCACAACTTTTTTATCCATTCCTCAGTTGATGGGCACTT
>PVJX010017680.1:0-37906 GCA_004027295.1 Dolichotis patagonum | reverse complement strand
TCTACACAGTGTTAATCCAGGGTCTTAGTTTTTTCTGTGTTACACAAAGTCTTTGTGACTAGGTACTTTGTAAGCAAATAATGTTTATTTATAAGACACATTCAGAGGGTGAAGATCTAAGCTTGTGTGACCTTATGTGTTCAATCCCTGCTGAAGGCCTATTTTCACAGTATCGCAATGTAAAAGAAAACAAGCAGGAAGGAAAATGAACAGGTATGGAAGTGACTGTTTTTCCCAAAATCTGCTTTCTCTAGCATGAACATATTCTATGGCACAGCATTAGTATCTTTTGAGACACTACTCCTGTCACCTAAATATTTTGTATTCTACCCTACCTCTTAAAGGTTACACCATGTCACCACACTGTCTGCAGGATGAAACTCACAGCACATAAATGTAGGGTGTGCTTGAATCATGCTTGTCTCCCAAGGTTCATGTCTTTCTCTAAAAGTGAAGTACAGTCATCTATCTCTACTAATCTCCAAGTCTTAAGTCATTTTAAGCAGTCTAAATTCTGCATCTTATCTGAAACGTATGGCAAAAAGTCTTCCAGTCATGAGCCTGTCAAATAAAAATAATCTATTCTCAAGGTACATCAGGCCAGTGATAGGATAAATATTTCTATTTCATATGGGGTAAAGCAGAAGTGCATGGAATAACAAACTCAAAGCTAGACCAAACTCAGCACGACAGACATTAAATCTGAAACCTCTAAGTCCAGCATTCTGTGCACACTGTGACAAGAGATGGACCCCCATGGCTCGTCTGGTCACAGTTAATATTTCTATTCTACACGCTAAGGTCTGTTGCTTTCCTAGACTAGCATTGCATGTTGATAATGGCTTTAAGTTTGGGGGATCTAAAGAGCAGTCGTCTAACTCCACAGGCTCTTACATACCCTAATGCAGAATCTCTGCAGCAGCTCTACTGCTATGCCAGGTCTATATCTGACTTTCACATATTTCCTTTAAAATATTGACAACTATAATACCCCACAACTCATATATTCTTTGTATCTCAGGAATCAATACCATATGGATCCCAAGATGTACCACTTGCTTCCTTTGGAGGTATGATTTGAATAACATCAAAATCTACTTGAACTATAGATGATGCTATTTCAGAATAGCATTTTACTGACACAAATCCGAAGGCATTACCAGACACTGAGCCTGTTTAAAGTACCACAGCCCTGTTTGTTGGAGCAATTCTTTCTTCTAAAACTGTGGGCCTGTGATAACTGGAGCAACCTTGAATATTTCTGAGATGTCCTGAAGGCACCTGTCTTCCTTCTATACTGATTAACCTCTTTAATGAACAGTTGCTTAATGCCATACCCATTTTGTTCTACTAAACAGGATTTCATGTTAGTCTAGACGGTCTCCAAATTTTTACCCCAGAGACTTACTGTATGTACAACTGCAAGCAGCCTATAATCACTATACAGCCATTTTAATGGTTTGTTGTTCAAAAATTTCATCTGCCAATTATCCTAGTTCAGTGCTTTTAAATTTTGTTTTCCATGCTTTCTATAAACTCAAGGCAGTCAAATTATTCACAAAGGTGTGACAGGGTAGTCTTCACTCCAGTTTCCAAGAAAATATTTAACATTTTGTTCATGACTACTTATCCAGCCCTCAGATGTTCCTAGTCTCAGAGATCTCATTAAACTCACGTATATTATGTTTATAGCATTGGAAGCCTTTTTCTCACCCATTTCTCTAAACTGTTCAACATTTGTCCATTGTCAGAAATGATTTAGAAGTGGCTTTCCAACACCCAAACTGTTTGCCAGAAGCAGCAGAAATGCTGCTGCCCTTGGCAAACACAGGATGCATTAAAAAAAATGTAGATCATGGACATCTGAAGACATCCACACATTTACACCAGATGCTCTGTGGAATTTGACCACTAAGGCATTGAACATTTGCAGAACTTTGACCATAGGTATTTTCCCAGACCACGTTACCTGAGGTCCCTTGCCTTATCTCCCCACTTCTTCTCCTCATCCAAGCCCCATAAAAGGCTCTGTTTATTCACCCTCTGTCTGCCTGCATCCAGGCTCAAAAAAGTCCATGCCATGCTGCCTTTATACCAGCCTGATGGTTTCTACTGTCTCTGACTCATGCCATTCCTTATGCCCATTATTCAATTCTCATTACTCATTACACATAAGATGCCTGAGCCTAAATGAGGTATTGGGATATCCATATGGGAAAGAGAGGACAAATAAAATGGGATAGTTATAGACCAGGAAATTTATCAAATTTACTTTTGATATTCAAGTCACTTTATAGCAATAACTGAGCATGTTGGTACCAGTTTACTGTCTTGGTCCATTTTTGTTGTTAATTGTGAGATACTTGACAATGAATATATTATTAAAGATGTTCATTTAGCTTGCACATTTAGAGGCTCAAAGCCCAGGATCATGCAACCCCATCTGTTCAACATCATTAGCAATCCCCTTTGGCTGCATCATGCATGTTGGAAAATTAGAAAGAAAGGGTCATATCCAGAAAAGGTGAGGTGCATGGAGTAGTTTTGTATTATGATTACCTGATCAAACAAGAACTAAATCTGCTACACGTGCATTAAACTCACCCAGGTCATTACCCTTGTGATACAATTATCTTACACTAGACCTTATAATTGGAAGGTTTTGGCACCTCAACACCACTAGAACAGGAACAAGCTTATAGCGCATGAAACATTGGGACTACAGTCAACCTACAGTACTTGACATAGGATGTGTGAACCCAGATGACATGATGGGAAAACCATATGGGAAAAAATGATAAAAAATGGGATAATTATTATATACAAGGCAACTTATCAGGTAAATATTATATGAATATTATAAAACATATTTCTTAGTGACATAGAAATATTTGGTTATAGAAAGACAAGTATGATTAAGGCTGGAGATTTAGCTCAGCGTCATAAGTGCTTTCCTAGCAAGTATGAGGTCATGAGTTTGATCCCCAGTACCAAAAAGCAAGAAAGACAAAAATGACAACTCTTGTGTTTTTTTTATATATATATATACACACACACACATTTGTTGATGTATACACTTGTTATATATATTTATAGAATATGTATGAATGCATATATTATATGTGTGTATACATGTGTACATAAATCATGTGATAATATTTACACTTCAGTGGTAATGAATGTAATCAGATCATTGCAAAGAAAATCCAGGCTTTATATAGATGTCAATTTAAAAGCTAGATCAACAAATGTGCAAGGTAAGCCTCCAGTATATTGTTTCCAGAATAAAGAAAGTGTTTAAAGAGGAAAGGAACATGTCTAAATGAAACCAAAGAAAGTTTTATTGGCTTCTCAATGGCCAAATTAAGGAAAATTTGAACTTCAGATGGTAACAGTAGCAATACTGGTATTTGTATTAGTCAGGGCTTACAAGAACTTGCAAGAATGGGCCAAGGCTTCTCAAAAGACTGCACACACTCTAAATCAGATTTAATTCAGAACACAAAAATTTACAAGTTTGGCCTACAATGGCTGCACAGAGAGTCAAGAGTGGAAGAGTGCAAAAATCTGTCTACAGGATAGAGATCCAAAAGGTCCAGCCAAAGGTCTGAATCCCCCAGCAGTGTCCTGTACAAGTGCATATCTGGAGTCCAAAGCATTCACAACAGGAGAGCTCGAGGGTCTGCACCAGCAGGCCACATTGTTGGCATTAGGGGCTGAAAAATCTGTGTGAAAACTGGATGAGGAGGCCCAAGGTACAGGTGAAAGCCGCAGCTCCTGTGAAAACAGTGGGCAAAAATCCTCCAAGGAAAATCAGTAGCAAAGAAGCTCTTTCAAGGCAAATCAGCTGAAGTTCTTCCCTCTCATTCTCCTTTTATACTCTTCCATCAAAATCATCTTTAAAGTAGGTCTTCCGTGCCCAGAACCAAGTGGACTCAATTCAACTAGGCAATCTCCATTTAAGTTGACAATGAATCAAGTGAATACCACAGTATTCTATAGTGCATAAAACAGGAAACCAAGAGTCCATATAGAAGTAAATAAATACATTGAGAGACTTTGGAGGAATGATATATTTCTATACAATTGAAATAGTTCCCCCTGAAATACTTACTAATGTTTATTAGATAGGGAGAGAAAACTGGAGAAATGTGGCAGATGATACCTTAAGCGATCCAAGTGAGTATCTTCAATAATAAGAATGTTTACAGAGCTTTCCACTTGACAGGAGTGGTAAGAAATTGTACCATTGTCCTTGCGAGGTCCCGGACAAAATTGCCCGACATAATGCTCAACCACCCCCCACTCTCTCTCTGTCACCTTTTTAAGACAAGGTTTGCTACACAGAAGTCACTGAATAGCCCAGGCCGGCCTTAAACTCACAGCTATACTCCTACCTCAGGGCATAAATCTCATAATGAAAAATTGTTAGTCAAAAAGAAGTGGATCAATAGTGTACAAAAAAACTGGTACATAAACTTTCAAAACCATTAAAAACATGAAAATCAAGACTGCAGAAATTATCCAGGCACTATTCCTAGAAGATTTGAAAACATCATGCCTCAGTGATATATGTGCACCCCTGTTTATAACAGCACAATTTGTAATAGCCAGATCTTGGAAACAACCTAAGTGCCAACGGAGAAATGGATAAAATGTTGTGGCATTTTAATACAATGGAGTACTACTCAGCTATAAAGAATGATCACATTGAGATATTTATAAAAAAACAGGCACAACTTGACACCATACTTGTAAGTGAAATAAACCAGACTCACATGTGTAAATACCGTATAGTCTCCCTAGTATGAGAATTGTTAAGAGTACATAAGATTTTTATGGTAATCATGATTCCCCATTGCATAGCTTTGAAGTCTTTTAATGTTTTCATTCATCAGTTGGAATGGTTTTATTCTGTTTTGTTTGACTTTATTATGTGTGATGTTATGAACAGCTGTTTTGAATAAAACAGCATTATGGCAGCCATTGCTGATTTAATATCATCTTGCTTTGAAGTCCTACCATGCTTTTATTCTTCAATTACTATCAGTTCTATCATGTTGTGTCTTATTGGGATTTTAATATATGTGATAGTATAAACAAATTTTTTATGAAAAATGAGATATTATAGTAACCATTGATCATTTTCTGTTATTCGGTTCAGAATGCCCTGTAATTTTTTCATTCTTTTGAATGGTTTTATACTATTGTGTTATGTTTGATATTATTGTATTTGAAACTATGTTCAACTATAGCAAAGTAAAATATATTATGATAGTTACTGTTAATTTCCGGTTGTCTTGTTGTAAAGTGCTGTATTGCTTATGTTGTTCTGTTCTGCTCTGCTTTGTTCTGCCCTCTTTTGTTTTATTCTCTTTAAAATAAAAAATAAAGAAATTGTCCAGGCAGAAGAGACAAAGTAAACAAAACATTTAAATGCAGTGGCTTATGCCAAAGATACACTTTTGCTCTAACGATGTGATTGAAACTTTACAAACTTTGAATTAAAAGGGATAAACCAGAGTCATTTGTAGGAAAATGGACACACCTTGAAACCAGAATATCAAGTTAACTAAGTCAGACACACAAGTTAAATATAGCAATATCTCAAAGTAAAAACAAAACAAAACAAAACAAAAATGATAAAAGAGAGAATAAAACCGTATTGTAATGCAGTGTGGGCAATGTATCTAAAAGTGTACCTCAACTAAGAACAATTGCCTTATATGTTCTTTGGACGATTAGTCTGATTTTTCTGATTAAATTTGTGAGGTTTCATAAGTTAAGTAAATGAATCTGATGCTGGAAAATAAAATGAGGGTAGGTGGAAAGAGAGAAATAAAGAGAATTGAAATGTGTTATGCACATATACCAATCCCCTAGAGTGAATGTAACCATAATATACTGCAATCACGAACTAACAAAACTGGATAAAAATTTTGAAGTGACTCTGAAGATAGATGTTTCAGTCTCTTAAGATAATTCTAGTGGCTCCCACTGCTGGCCTCTGCAACACAGTGTAATTCTCTTCACTTGTGAGTGGGCACTGGATTTAAAAACTCATTTTAATCAAAACTGAATGATGAAAATGTTAGTATTCCATTCCTGAGACTTGTCTCATAGAGAACGGTACTTTTACCTTGTGTCACGTCTCCTGTCCACAAACAGAAGTGATACCTTTTTGGCAGTCTTGCAGCCTCCTTGAGTGACCCAGCAGCACACAGGCTGATTCCTGACCAATAAAAAGTCCTGAAATAACACATACTTGTTGCTTGAAGTCATAATGTTTTAAATGAAGTAAAAATAATTTTGAAAATGCATGGCAGTGAAATTCATTACCTTTCATTTTGATGATTTTTAGTATGGTCTCATAAGAAATAGTCCTTGTTTTTAGGAAATATATACAAACATTTTGAAGAGTAATGAGGAATCACACTGGAAAATTAATCTCCAAAGATTTAATAGCAACAAACATTTCTTTGTAATATCTTCAAATTTTGCTCTTTTAATTTTTTTAATACAAAATAAATGTAGTAAATCATAGATTTTCCTTACTGAGTAATATCTTTCTTCTAGGAGAAACTATTATTTCTTTGACTTGACTTTTGTTTGTCTATCAAAAAAATAAAATTTGGCTGTGTTGAAACCTCATTGTTTCTCATGGATTTAAGAAAAAGAAAATCAAATATCCAAGTAGGTAAAAAGAAACATGTGAGTTCAATAGCTAACCCCGGTGTCTCTCTTCTCTTTATTTCTGGGTAAAGCTTTGATGATGTTGAAAGTACTTACTAGAATATATACCAGCTGCATCACCTGTAGAAATAGCCATTGCCATTAGTATCAATAAAAAAGAATTAACTGAACAGAAAGATTATATGCAAGAGGTGAGAAGAAAACATCACAACTTGTAAAACAAGCTAAAATTTTTCCCACTTGCAAAAACTTCTTTGTTATTATAAACAAAAATATATAGCAATAACTGCTATAACTTATTAGGATTCACATTAAATGTTTATAAATTTTGCTTTCTCTGATGTTGTTTTAAACTATGTACTTCATTATCTATGTATCTAGATTTTATTTCAGCAGATGTTTCTTTTTAAAGGAAGCCATTTGGTATGATATTAAATGTCTATCTTTTAATGGTAAAGGAAGTAGAGTACTTCTATAGACACTCTATTGAAAACTGTGTGATTTTTGTGTAACTAAAATTCTGTCAATATTTTTACCTTGAAATAATTATTTTTAGCAGTTTAGGTGATTGGTAACTCATTAACATCTGCTGAGAATAAATTTTTAATTTTGACTTATATATAGTCAATGAAATTTTTCATGGCCAGAGAAAACCCTATAGTTTCTATGACAAGAAAAATAAAATAGCATAGACCAGGTTTACACAACATATAATTCTTGCATACTGCAGAGAAACAATTATCCTGAAAACAGCCTTTGCTGTATGTGGTAGCTTTTTTTTAAATTTTGGCTTTTGTTAACTTCCTTTCTTTTTTTAATGCTTCTTTGTTTGTTTGTTTGTTTCTCAAAACAGTCTCTCTGTTTCTCTTTTCTAAACCTCTCTCTTACTGCTTTGTGTTTCCAGCAGCAAATGTTATCATAAAATGATGGATTCAGGTAAGATCTATGTGTCAATAAATTCTGTAATGATGTTGAAAGATTTTTTGAAACCATGTGACATACAAATTACTAAAAGTTTAAGAGAGTATGTTCTCTAAAACCAATTACAACATAAGATTGTCATACATGATACTAGGTTATTAACACCGCTTCTTTTTTCAGCTACATGTTGTGATCGAAAATACTTTTAGTTAAATCAAGATTGTATAGTACAGATCCTCAGGGGAAAAATGATGATTGATATTAGTCCCCAGCTTTACTGAAACAGAGAACCAGCCATCTTGGTGTTTTTTAGGACTCCATGGGAATATTATAGTTATGAAACTCTTTAATATAACAATGGTCTTGAAAAATTATTCATAAAGCTTTAGATGTTTGTGCGGCTTTTTATAGATATCTCAATTTTATGAATTTGTCATAACATTTAATTATCAGAAGGAGATCTTATTATTAATCACATTTGGAATTGCAACCATTACAAATAAACGAAGGCAAATTGAGGATTTAATTACTTCCTTCAGACAAAACATTTTGTTTGCTTTTTCTCTGAAATCTTCACCAAATGAAGATGGTACAATAACATTATGAAGCAAACACTGATAAACCTCATTTACTTTGCTTCCATTCATTTTAAATTTCTATTCTTATTAAAAAGAAAAATGCTTGTTGATAAGAAAGCAGTGTGGTATTATGACAGATTCAATCTCCGTAAATTACTGACTCCAGTTTGGTTCCACAGAAAGATTATTACCTGAGATTAAATTTATTTAGCTTGTTCTCATGTAGTTTAAACTACATAGTTGAGTCAAAAATGTTAAAGGAATAAAATGGTCAGAGAACTCTCTGAAATCTTATTAATTCTGTAATGCTATTGAAAGCTTACCAAAGGTTTTGTTCCCTAAAGCTACTGCTTTGTGCAAATCAGAAGGGATTTCCCTTTAACTGCAGAAAAGAGGCAGGCTTTCTCTGATTCGTTGTGCATAAAATAACAAATGTGAAAACTATTAATGCATTGTGGAAGAATGTCTGATTATGCCTTCCGTGATTTTTAAGATACATGTACATATGCACACATGCACACACAAATGCACACATACAGACATACAAGATTTTAATAGTACAAATATGAATCAATAGAAGTTATAGATAAATTAGCATACAAAAAGTCACAGAAGACATATTTTAACTTTGCTTGACTGCGTAATAGTCTTTGTCATGTACTATGACGGTAGTAACGATAAAATACCTCTTTGATTTATGAATACGATGAACCACAGATTTAACTTTTTTAAAGTTACATAAATGCCAAAAAATTATTGTTTATGAAAAATTAATGTGGGTTAATTAATTAGGGTTAAATCTAAGGTCAATGGTAAGTGAATCCCCAATGATATAGGATAACAGTGGTGGTAAAGACTAAGCGTTATATTAAGTATTTGTTAGTAATGCATAATGAAAACTCCACATTTTACTTTTGTCATGTATATATTATTTTAATGCATTATACCTAAGCTCATCTCAGTAGTCAAAGAAATATTTTGTCATTTCTTGGCCATGGGTACTAACAGAAGTATTGTGAAAACCTATGATCTTTCTTGCATATTTGAAAATATTTGAGGCACACAAATATATTATTCTATGTTTAAATATACATACATATTTCTGTGTGAAATTGACCTCTTGTAAAAATTAGATTATAAATGAAATTTATATTTAATTCAGTACTTTGTCTTTTTATAGGCTTTCTCCTCCTCCACCTCTTCGCTCTGCTAAATATTAGGCAGACTTTAGCTGAAAAATATTTTAAAAATGTGTAAATCTTTTGCTTTGTAGAGAAAGTTTTAATCCAGTAACTATTCCTATAATAAAATATCTGATGCTGTGTTTTTCTTAAGTACAAGTGATACATTTAACTTAGTTTTGGTGGATGGAAGTTCTGAATGAGATAGATTATTCTAGTCCCTGGTGAGAGTTATCTTGGCCTGGAACCCCTTGATAGTGACACAGAATAAAAGTACATATAGATGAGAGGCCTGCTCTTGACTGGCTTCCATTTAGAACATCCACTCTCATGTGAACTTATCCATGAGACCAGAATTGATGTTTTTCAAAGGCAGTGTCTTTTCTGAATTTTCATAAAATCTCACCTCTTAAACATTCCACTCTTTTCCCAATATTATCAAATGGAGGCCGAGCTCAGAGCATATGTGCTCATAGAAGACACATTCAAACTATATCCAATCTGCGCATACAAACTCCATACTTAATAGGTAGGATTAGCTACAGGTAGGTAATATTTACATCCACTTAGAATGAAATGGTTAGTTTAGTGATAATTTCTAATGAAATAATTGTTATAATCAATTTGCTACAAGGTATTTACATACATCGATAGAAGTCTTCTAATGGTACACTATTTCTTAAATCCAAAATAAATGCCAAACAATATTTGTGTATTTATGTATACATAATTGTAAGTGTGAAGTAACAACTATATGATAATAGAAAATAGATGTTTTAATTTTGACAGTACCAAAATAAAGAAAAAACCATTAATGAATTGTCTCAGGAATTTTTTTAAAAGAGATGTCATAGAAGAGGAACAGTGTAATATTTAAAGCTGCATTTCTGCTCTTTTCACTTATCATTATGGTCTTAAGAAACCCAATATATAAATAAAGCATAAAATTAAAGATAGATAAAAGGAATTAGCGAACTATTTTTCAGAAAGAAAATGAAATAAAAAATGGAGGATGGGAAGATGGAAGAAAGGGAAAAAGGATGAAAGCAAGAAAGGTAATTGCAGACAAAAATAGAGCTTTTGCAAATGAGAAGGAGAACAAGAGTTGGACAGAGCAGGGAAAGATGGGAGGGGAAGGGGATGAAAAGGAATTGGTGTATATTATGTACACGAACAAAATGCCCCATCATAAATGTGATTATGTCCTGCAAATGTGTAGTAATAGATAAAAGTGAAAATAAACAAAGATGTCGTCGTGTAATTATTCATATCCCAAAATTTTATAGCTTTGTCCTCATCCAATGAATGACTACAAGGCAGAATTCACTGAAGTTTTCATTTTTATTTTTTTCTGAAACTAATTGAAGGAGGCTCTTTAATCCCATTTGCATTAATTTATCACATGAAGTTTTCTCAGTTTTCATTTGTGCCTCTTTCCCAAACTTAGAACTGACAAAGACAGATTATGAATATATTTTATTCTTGTAATACTTTCTTTCACTGGAAATATGATGATATATTTTAAGTTAAAAATAAACCATTATGTGTTATACCCATTACTTATTAAAATTATCCCCTTAGGCACATTGTTCATACTGTATTTTTGAGTACACTAATATAATTCTCTCATGCAGATTTTCTTAATAACAAGTGAAAATATTTCAATATTTTGGAACATTTTTTCTTATTTTATGTAGGAAAGATTTTTATTCAGGAAATTCTGATATCTTCTGACTGATTATCATCTGTAAAACAGCTCTGATTTAAATTTTTAAATGTAATGAGAGAAACCGATGAAGTCTTGAAGGATACCTGTACCATTATCTGATTTTCCTTGACATAAATTTTGCTATTTCACAGTTGTAGAAACAAGGACACAGACCAATGGTCTACACTGTTGAAACATACTTCAATAGGTGAGGTAAGATTGGAGTACTGCTAGAGATAAAGGAAAAGTGTTTTAAGTATTTTACTGAATTTCAAAATTTTATTTGAACAAATTACAAATCAAAACTCACTGTGTCATGGAATTCTTTAACAAATTCAGAGACTCCTTAGAATGAACAATAATGACACAATTTAGTAAAGGGTTCAAAACCTGTAAAACAGGTGTTATGGTACTGTGCTTCATTTATTTGAAATGAAGAAATTTTTAAATACTAGGAAAGGAAGGAAAAACAGATCTTAAAAAATGGTCAAAATATATTCTGAAATTATGTTGAGAATTTTGAATTGAAAGGAAATCTTTGCAATGTGAGTAACTTGAAAAAATATCATTAAAATTATTGAAAGTCCATTCTGTAAGAACTTTTCAGGATTACTTCTTGACTTTGGCCAGTATTCAAATAGGAGAATAATAATAAGAATGTTTATTACATACATAAGTTTTAATAGAGCTTTCTGCCACTCAGCCTTCTCATTGTTTCATCAACAGTTGAGGCTCTCACAGATATACACAAAAGGAGGAGGAGAAAGAAGAGGAGGAGGAGAAGAAAGAGAAGAAGGAGAAGAAGAAGTAGAAGAGGAGGAGGAGGTGGAAGAAGAAAAGGAAGAGAAAGAGGAAAAGTAAGAGAAAGAAGGAAGAAGCATGAGAAAGAGGCGCTAAAAACAGTTACGTGGTCATAAAATCTAAGAATCTTGTATCTGGCAGACCTGTCCAGCATTTACCAGGTAAGTTACACCAGAAGAGTAAAATAATTTTAAAAGCCAAGATAATATGAATATTATGCATAATGAAACAATGTTCATCACTCTATACTCCACATTTTGTGGGATATTTATTCAAATATTTATCTAGAAACTATGAACTTAGAGCTATTTACTACAACTTATTCTAGGCACCGATAAGGCAAAGAGCAAAACCAACAGAACAAGTAGAATTTACCCAGAGGAAGTACTGAGAAAAAAACAAGTTAGTTATATAAAATATACAATTATTATACATTACATACAATTTGCATTTATGGTTTTGGTTTTGGAAATGTATATAGCATTTTTAAATGTAATAAATTACAGTCGTTAAGAAAGATAAAGCACCAAAGTGCGTGGTGGTTAAGTTTTAATTTGGCAGTTGTAGAAGGTGTCACTGAGAAAGTTTCCTTTGTGTAAACACCTGGGGACACCCAAGGGCTATCTCAGTAGGATGTGGGAAATAATTATCTATGTAGTGTGGTCACAAATCAATGGACTCAAGAGAAAATGGGCTATGCATAGCTACATTTGAGAAGGAATCCAGGAACACCTCATTACAGCTATGTAGAAGAGAAGAAGAACACTAGGATACAACATCAACTCAGAAATGACAAGAAAGATAAGTACTGCCTCATAAGCCAGGATCAATTCCAGCTTTAACTCTCAATGAATAGGAAAGCATAGAAGAACTATGATGTACTTTTTAAAAAGATTCCTCTTTTGATTGCAGTGACAGTTTCATGGGTATATACACATGTCAAATCTTATCAAAATGAGGACTTAAAATATGTGTAATTTTTCATACAATTATGCCTCAATAAAAGCTGTTAAGATCTTTCTCTGGCAGCAGTGTTGAGAAGTGTTCTAAGGGCAAGGCAAATACAAGAAGACTTGTCTGGGGCTAATGCAATAATAGAGTTGTGATCACAGTGCCTGGGACTAAAATAACATCAGTGAAAGTCTTGAAAAATGAATTACGTGCCAATTTTGTACCAAAGCTGATATAAATAAAGTTTGTTGATGAGTAAGACATTCATCATGAAAGAAAGGTATGAAAAAGATATTAAAGTTTTTGGCATAAAGAATTTCAAAAATGGATTTCTCTCTATATAAGACATAAAGAAACACATTTGTTTTAGTGCAACAGAAGCCCAGTTTTAGAAGTGTTAAGATAGAAATTCATATTCAATATCCAAGTAAATCTGACAAAAATGCTGCTGGATGAATGTATCAAGTTCTATGGGGAGTCTGGGCTAGAGTTGTAAATCTAGACTCTATATATCCATCCAGCTATCATCTATTATCTATCTATCTATCTATCTATCTAGCTATCTATCATCTATCTATCTATCTATCATCTATCATTTATCATTTATCTATCATCAATCTATCTACTTATCATTTATTTTAATCATCTATATGGTTATATCTAGAGAAATGCCCATATATCTATTTATATAATATTTTAAAAATAGAACACTATTTGTTTGACTTATAAAAAAATGTAGATATTGAGAGAGGGAGAGAGAGAGGGTAAAAGAGAGAGAGAGAGAGAGAGAGAGAGAGAGAGAGAGAGAGACTGATTTATGGAGGGAATTGTGATAATTATAAGTTGCAGAAATGATATAGAAATAGTGAAAGGAACCTGACAGGGAATAGTCAGAATGCAACAGAAAGACGAAGAGAGGCAGAGGGAGAAACCCTGTCAATTATAGTTAACATGTCAAGTCAGATGAACCCTTAGAAAAAAGCTGGAATATGATTGAAGGCCTAGGCAGTGGGGAGTGGAAAACTCAATTGGAGAAAATTTTGAAAACTTCAGGAATACAGAAAAGTAGATAGCCAATACAGACAATTCCTTTCCAATATGTTTTGCCAAAAGAATGAGGAAAATTATGGCACTAATTAGAGAAAAAGCAAGACAAGTAATTAGTTTAAGATGGGAAAATAACATATATCTATGTTAGTAGGAGTTCTAGCTTGAGAAATTTTAAAGCAGTAATAAGTAGTGAAGAAGCACTGAAATGCTATCTATAGAGAAAAAAAATTGATAATATGCATGAATATGGTGACTGGGTGCTATCAAGTGGTCAACTCATCAAAAACTAAATAGTAGTGTATATATCACATATAGGTATGTATACAGGAAATCAGATAAGCAGGGAAGTAGTTTGTAAAATCCTTGTCTGATTTTTTTATCATTTAGATAAAATACAGAAAAAAGTAAACAGCTTTAGGTTGTGGTAAGAGATATTACAAGCTTCAAGAGAAAAAGGAAAGTTATGCAAGAGTTATTTAGGAAGATAGACAAGTGAGTGAGCCAGAGCTAGGTATATATATTAGCTACCTGGTACCATTAAGCCTACTTGAAGTTCATTTACAGATAAAAATGGAAACCAGTGAGCATGGCACCATGTTTGCACTCTAAGTGTGTTTATAAATGTGAATATAATTACAGAGTAGAGACAGAGTTGAATTTTAACTTATTGAAATGATTTAGGCTTAGATTGTAGCTCTTATTAAAATAAGAAAGACAAAGACATTAATTCCATTTGTGTAATGTCAAGCTTTTTGCTTAATTTGCTAGATTCCTCTTACAGTGTGACCTTATATTGTGATGAGCAGCTTGACTAGATGAAGATATCTGGCTGATCAGCGAAGCACATTTCTGGTCCTGTCTGGATGGTAGTAGAGCTGTGGCTTTGGATCCCACAGTATCTGGTTTCCAACACCTTCCTTTCTGGCACTTTCACTGAAAGTGCTTTGCTTCTGGCTGGCAGGAGGTCAGTATTGTTCCTCTTCCATAACATCTCTGACTTGGACACAGCTGGCCACTGACTGGACCCTGTGAACCATGAGTAAATCCTCCTTCAAGTTCTGTTTTTTCAAGTGTTTTGACCCTTGTCATGAGCACTTGACCAATATATAAAATAACCACTAGATACAAAAAGAAACAGTGAAGGTGGAAAAATAACGATAATAAAGTTTCAAGTGTTACACTTCTGGTTAGATTTATAGTATTAGTAAAACGGAAATGTTCTATGAAAGCCTATTATGTAAAATAAATTTTGACTTCTGGTTAGATTTATAGTATTAGTAAAATTGGAAATGTTCCATAAAGCCTGTAATGTAAAATAAATATTTCTAGGAGATTCTTCTATGATTTTTCAACATGTAAAAAAAAAGTTATGATCATATATTTCTGTTTATACTGTAAACATTGTGTCACTAGAGAATAAACCAATTTTATTTTTATATTTAATAGAAGAAATATGTTTCATATTATTGTTTATATGCACATATATGGCAAATTAAACATCTAGTAAATAACATTGTCATACTAGTTTCAATTATATATATTCTGTTTGTTTCAAATCAATTTTAGTATTTCACCCCATGTGGTATTTGAATACCTATCATTGATCCAAAATATTTAACAGGGTTTTTTTGTTTTTGTTTTTTTTTGGTACTGGGGATCGAACTCATGACTACACACTTGCAAAGCAGACACTTATGCCACTGAGCTAAATACCCAGCCTCTGATCCAAAATATTTAAATATTTGATAAAATTAAAATGAAAGTGCATTTAAAAATTTAAGTACGCAAAATCTGCCTACAGCTTACTACAAAAAATAAAGACATGACAAATAGCAGTTAAATCTGGCAACTAAACACTTAAAATTTTCCAGATGCTGTTTTCAGCACTTTACAAGAATTTATCAATTGAAGTACACATGAAATCAACATTCTTCAATAACAACTATAGTTATTTTCATTTTACAGATTAAAGTACAGAGAAGATTAACTGTAATGTCATATACTATATACATTTAAGAATGTATGTACATTCAGGTATGTGTGTGTACATGTCAGGTGTTTATTGTAGACAATGCTGAAATTTGAATTTATAAAATCAAATTTTATGCATTTGTTATTCAGTGAAATATTTAAGTTTAATCTAAGTAAAATCTCTGTAACAAGATTCAAACCAGGGCCCTATGAATAAAAAGTGAGAGAGAAAGAGTACATATTGGTTACTAAAAAATAGTAGAAAGCATAAATAAATATGAATAAATAAATAGGTGGTAAAGAAAGAAAGCAGTTTTGTAAATTTTTGGAAGAATTTGTTATAGTCTGAAATAGAGGTGGCAATAAGTAAGTCATATTTACACACATTTACATATATATATACAAAATAATACCTGTTTGTGCATGTCAATGTATATATAATATTATCTCCTATAGAATTATATCAAACAGATTCAGTATCCTGCATAAGAAAAGAGAAATGATTAGGTATTTTTCAAACTTTCTAGCTGATGTTACTTGTTTAGAAATAAAGTTCAGTGCAAAAGCATGCAAGTTGATGTTATGATTGTTAAAACAATGTTTCTTGTAGGTTTACACTAACACATTGTAATGTTTGACCAATTTATTTCATTCAAAAAAATTAAAATGGTATGTTAAGTTACTGTGGTTTTTTGAAAGCACAATGTACACTTTAATTTTTGTTGAAGACTTTGTTGTATGGTTTCTAATTAAGATATTTAATGCACAATGTAAATATTAATTTATGCTTTTATTTTCAACACATTTTGTGAATGGAAATACAGATACTGAAGAAAAAATTCATGACTTCAAAAAGACCATGGTTTTATGAAGGGAAATTAATAATAGGTTTTAATAAATTGCATTCTGCCAAACTGAAGAGACAAGTTGAAAATCGATAGGATGAATACCTAAACCAGATTAATATATGATTTTTTTGTATGAGACACAATTAGTTGAAGTTAACTGAAGGAAGAAAGTAAATTTCAGAAGAGACACTGCTGCAAAGCTGATTCAAGGAGTGAGTACCTTTCACCTGGATTATTTTAGTACCCTCTTACCTGGTATGTAAGCTTCCAATTCTGCTTCTAGTTCTGAGTTCAGTGGCTCAACTACTATTTAAACTGATCTTTCAGTATCTTTCCATAAATGCCAAAGACCTTTCACGGCTCTCTAATCTGCATTTCTCTCACTTCACCTCACTAATTTTCACTCCTTGCTCAAATTGTTCCACTCAGAGAGCAGGATTTTTGGTTCTTTCTGGGACAAGACAGGTTCCTTAAGAACTTTGGACTTGATGTCCTGTCTCCTTTTCCTTATAGGTATCTTCTTCATTTTTTTCGGTTTATGTAAATGCCACCTCTATCCAACTTGAAAACCCAACTAGTTAAAAACTTCTTGTATGTATTATTCCACATTTACATGCTTTATTTATTTCAATAGCATTTAGAACCAGTTAACTTATCAGGTGTTCTTCTCATTAATTAAGCTGGTTTTGTATATTTTGCTTTTCTGTCCTTATCTCTAAAATTTTAAACTACAGGAAAGCAGAAACTATTCCACTTGTTACATACATCAAATAGCAGAAATAATATTTAGAAAATAATGAATGTTTAGTTTAAGTAAATAAGGTTAAAAAACTATAGGATTTAGGTTAAATCATAAGACTATAGATTAAGAGGATGTAGGTTAGTACTTTTAAATAACAAATATTACTCAGATGTAAATGGTCTCAGCTTATTTAAAACTAGTCAAAAAGAAAAATTTAAAATCTGAATCCTTCACATCCATTACAAAATCCCTTGTGGATAATTAAATATGCTGACTTATTTAGAGGTATAAAATCAGATAATTCTTCTCTGTACTGGTCTTTATAAAAGAGCTAAATTATACCTGCCAAATTATCTACTAAATCCCTTCAGAAATCTTATATTAAATATTATAACAAACTATAAGTGATTTAAAAATAGAGAAAAATTCCTTAGTTTCCCGTGAAACAAAAGACAAATGGATCAAGTTTTGGCCCTAAAACAATTATATTAAATTTTCACTCTGTCTCTGTCTCTCTGTCATTATCTCTGCATCTCTGTCTCTGTCTCGGTGTCTGTCTCTATCTCCCTCTTTCTTTCACACCTTTTATTTTATAAACTAGGTATAAATTTAAATATGTTTGAAGATTATTTTTTAAAACCAAAAAGCTAGGCAAGAGTATAATCTATTCTGAAATTCATGAGAAAATCCTTTAAAATGTCAGACAACAGTTAAAACATTCTATGATTAGGGCACATTTTAATTTCCTTACTGTCAAAATTCTTCTGTGGGGAAGCATGTACACCCTCATTCAATATTCACATGAGCTAATACTAAAATTCAGCCAGAATCTGAGAAGTACCAATATCAGGGTTAGAGAATACTTTTTAAAAAGACCATCCTGACCTTCACGAAGAGGAGTACAGAATAAGGTGAACCAGAAATGAAATCATTTTAGAACAAAAGATAGCATAATTTATTTTATGAAGAACAGGTCTGCAGGTGGATCACACTTTTCTCAGGAAATGTTGCTCGCTAAGCCAATTTGCCTTTGATAACAGGAAGGGATCTGGGAGAGATATTAGTAAGAGTTAGATAGGGTGATTCTAAGTGTAAGATGCTGGTGTCATTTCAAATAAAGCATGAAGAACAATCACATGCTCATGTAAATCTTCCCAAACACAGACAAGGGCAAGTAGATTTACTACTTTTGATGTCCTAAAACTATCTGTTAAGGGTGTGCAATATGCTACCGCTAACAATAAGCTTTCCTTCATCACACAGCTTAGTTTTCATAGGTATCTTTGTACTGGGCACTATGCTATATACAGTGAACACTGGAAATACTCTGCCTTCGGGAGGTTATATTTTAGTGAGAAAGAAAATAAAGGTATAAATCAATATTTAACATCAAATAGAGAACAGTTCTGTTAATAAAAAGCAAGCAGAACATGGGAATAAAATAAGGCAGAGAAGACTCTTTCCCATGTTGTGGTTCAAGTAGGTTCATTGGAAGAGGGGTTATTATAGTAGTGGTGCAAGAAATTAGAAAAGATACATATAAGGATACAGGAGAAGAATGCTTATGGGACAAAGAATAGAAAGATGATCCAATTAAAGATGTAAGTTTACTGATTTTTGGATGCAAAAATGCTTGGCATTTTTCTTTCAGAAAAGTAGAAAGTATGACCAGAAAGCAGAGAGAAAAGCAGAAGGTGGGTAGATAGTGAGGTAAATCCAAGAAGTATATAGCTTCATGTCACCTAAGATCTTGTTAATCACTGTCAATGCTCTTAGACATTCTACTCATGGTGAACAAAAGCCATTGGAGGGCTTTTATCAAGGCAGTCATGGAAAGATATAATCTGATTAAAACTTTAAAAACCCACAAAGTAATGTCCTATAGCTGGTAATTTAGTGGTTATTGACTATGAAGAAATGTACTTGAATTTGAAGTTGCTAATAGCTGCAAGCTAACAAGGAAGTTTCCATGACCTCATATTCTACAACTGACATTAGTTAATGTGGCTTTTCCATATGAGAGCTGTATTTCCTGAATTGGCAGGGAAATCTGTGTCCTTTGCATACACTGCTTCTATTCAAAGGAAACTTTTTTCCATGACTTGCCTAAGAATGGCAAGATAAACCCAAAGATAGCATGCCCTGAATAAAGGGTAGGGGAAAAAAAAACCAAAATAATAGTAATGACTTCATCTGTTTGATAATATCTACTTTGTTAAGATGCTAAAATGGACAATATAAAAATATGATTGTATAAAATAAAATACAAAAATGTTAATGAATTTAGAATATGCATTTAATATATAGAGAAAAATAACAGCTATGGACGATTTAAAATAATGCACAAACATCTTACCACCATCCTCTGACTCCTGTGATTTACTGTGACGTGTATCCTGAGATACACTATTCCAAGCAGTTGCTGATCTCTTGGAGAATATACTGATTTGCAGATTTCACAAAGCTCTAGTGGAACACTCATTTCAGTGTACAGATAACAACTTTAGAATTCCCTAATGGCTTATTTAATAGGCTAATAGCAAATAGTCCTTAGTTATACAGAACACTGAATACTACATAATTATCTCTTACTTATTGCAAGAATTTATGAAAGAATTTCATTTTCTGGATTGTTATGCAATCCAATAGGAGATATTAAATTGATGAAGTAATAGTGCTGAAAAAAGCCCTCACAAATTGGAGACATGTGAATGAAAATAAGTACTTTAATGTTTTGTGACTAGCATAAAAGTTATATATGAGAGTATGAGACTATTATGAAATATTAAAGTAAATTTTAGATGAAAAACATTATTTATCATTTATTATATTAGATTTAATAAATTTGTTAAACCTTCATTTAGTACATGTGGAGTTAAGATTAAGATCTTCTATTTTACTTGCATGTACTGGCTTTCTGAGATAAAACCTTGATTTTCCTTCCAAATACCAATGATGACAGAAGAAATCTGAAGTGGAAAAGAAATATGATTATTCAGATCCCTAGTTTACACATGCTGAAAGTAATGAATTTTGTTTATTTGATGCTATTTAGATACATATTGTATTTTTTCAGTTCTTATCTGACATATAACTCCGAAGGCAAATAAATATTTATACAAAAGTTAGCCTAGTTTTCTTAAATATAGTTCTTAATTTTTCCACTAGTTTTTGGCTTTTACTATTTGTGATTTTTAGTTTAATGTATTAGAAAATATTCAAAACATTTCATAAGGATACTGCTAGAAGAATTTTTTCACAATGTATCTTATTTATGTGAATCAAGTTACATGGTTATATTGCTAGATATCAAATTATCTTATATATACACACACACACACACACACACACACATACACATACACACAATTTTCTTGATCTCACAGTCTCACTGGAACATAACCTATATATGGTGTATGAACTACAGCTATCTTTTTTGTACATTTGCCTCCTGTGAATTCTTGATACATATCTTCGAAGAAATGAATAAATGATCATTCTAAGTCTCATCTTGGCTGTGCTCTATCCTTGCAGGTATGGTTTTCATCATTATCTTCTGAATTTGAGGTTATCACTTCCTGTATTTTCTTACTAGAGATGGTTTCCCAGTTGACTCTGATAACGTATTACATCTATCCTCAGGTTTAAATATTTTCTGTACATCATTTCCTCACTACTTCTTTCTTACTTCCATCCCTTCTTCCCTTCCTTTCTGCCTTCCTTCCTTCCTAAATACTTTTATCTTTTGCCTCCATTCTCTCTTTCATACTGATGATTGAACTGAGGGAGTGGTACGTTAAATTGCAAGCCCTATTATTCTTATATTATTTTTATTTTGAGATACAGTGTAGCTGAATTGTGATCCTCAAATTTGTGATCCATTTGCTTCATTGTCCCAATTAGCTGTCATTACAAGTGTGAACTACCAGAGCAAGATAACCTTCAAGTTTTCTGCTTTAGACTAATCACTTCTTGAAACTCCAAACTTTTGATCATACTCCAAACGTATTGGTACTTATATATTTCATAGGCATGTCAGGTTTTTTATGATCCTATGAAAATATTTAGCTTCACTTACTATGGGATATGGCTTTCATGTAGTCTTTCTTCTATCTGGGTTCAAGCTTGGAATAGACATCTAACTTGAGGCTTTCACATTTCTCATTTTATATGCCCAAATTATCAGCAAGGTGTATTGGCTATATTGAATATAGCTTTATTACTATGAGTACCTTTTATTTCTATTATCATTAATTTTATCCAAGCCAATATCATGTACTGTCTCTCTAATGGATTCAATTTTGTACTCTCACCTATTTACATACCATTTTCTATATAGCACTATATATATTCATATAAATGTATTTGTATTAGTGCATGTTTGCATGTTTGTAATACTAAAGTTTACATTCCTGTGGAGAATTGATATGTGTATATAATACATCTTAATTCCTAATTTCATCCCCTTTCCTTCTCTCCTTGCCTCTTCTCTCCATCTCTTGATCCTTTTCTTCTTTAAGAAAGATCTATCTCCCAACATTCTGTTAGTTTTCAGTTTTTGCCCTTTTGACATGAAATCACCCATGAAACAAGCACCAAAATCAAAGTGTTCCTCTTATATTTCTTCCTTTCTGCTCCTTCTTCCTTTTCATGCTATATACCCAATCAACTATGGATCTGTTCTGAAGGATTAAAAGTCAACTCATAAATAGAATAATAAGTGGAATTATAGCATATGCCTCTGTTTTTTGAATTTTTTACAAATATAATTATTTTGATATTTTTATGCTATTGTATATATTAATAACTGATGGAATACTTTTTAAAGGAACATTGGGCCACTTTTATCTTCAACCATATCCTATACTTTTGCTTCCAATGGGTATTTGTCATCTTAATAACTCAAATTTGTTAGAACACCTTATGATGTTTATGAGGTTTTCAAGTGTTTCATTTATTTGTTTCCTATTGTTGTTATAACCTGTCACTACAAATTTAATGGCTTAAAGCAACATACATTTTTTTCTTGTGTTTACTGTTCTTCAGATAAGAAATCTAAAGTCTGCCTGAATTACTTGAATCTTTAGGGAAGCATCATTTTCTTGCCTTGTCCGCATTCCAGAGGACTTTTGTATTCCCTCTGCCCATGATCTTTTAGAATGTTCTCCTTCAATGTGTGAAGGAGTGTCTTTTCTCTTGGGAACTTTTTCTCTCTACCCTAGTTATAAGTCTGTCCTCTCTTTTTCTCTGCCTGAAACTATAAATTACCTATTGGCATATAAAACAGTATACTCACACATTCACATATGCCACGTGTTAGAATGTGAATATGTTCACAGTATCACCGTTCAACCTACTGGATGAGGTCTACCTATAGAGTTAAACTTCACATTTTCCAAGCTTGTTCATGGTGAGAAAGTAAGAAATGCTTTAAGATCTATCAATTATTATCCTTCGTACAGGATTATAATATAGAGGTATGAAGATACAGAGGTAGGAAATGCAATTATCTTTTATCATCTGGAGTTAAATACATTTTTAAATTCTCCGAGGGTAGCAATTGCCTAACTTCTGGATGTTAGTCCCAAATAATGTAAATGGGAGCATTGTCACCTATAGAAGTTGTATGTTGGTGACAAATGGTAGTAGCAGTAAAATTTTAATGAACTAAATTCATATTGTGATTTGGAATTTTTTTCTTAAAGAATTCTTTGGTTATATCAGGTATGCTTTTACTTTTCTAACTCTTAGTAACATGAAAATTTGTACTTCAGGTAATGTCTTTTAGAAATTCCAAAGAAAATAGTAGACTAGAATTGATTATCAGAATTAGATAAGTCTCAGGACTCTTGAGATGGTGGTTAAAATATAAAATGTGGCTTTTTTCATCACATTAAATTGAATTATACAACAGTTAAGTAAACTGTTTCCTGATTTGCCCAGCAATAATTGCCCACCAAGAAAGTCTTGAAGAACAATGTAAAAAGAATAAAGAACATAAGGACTATGACCTCTGATTGAAATCGCGTTACAGATTGCTGATTACGGATACCAAATCCAAATTCTTAACTTAAGCAATCCTTAGAGAATGATGATGTTTTGTTTGTTTACTTAGCATAAAATTATGTCAACTTTAGAAGAAATGGCATGATTTAAAGTCATTGTATAATTCTTATTTTTATTTTTTAATGAGAATGCAATTTAAATTTACAGTACTACTAGACTTTATTCATAAGAGGGAAGATATAGTAGGGAAATGGTGGAGACTTCTTATTTGTAATGGGAAATAGGAGAAGGCATGGTCCCCCCAGATTATCCTACACCCCAAATCTTTTCCCCCGGCTGATAATATCAATTATTCTGTGGTTAGTGATCTTTCCTTAACAGACCTTGGTGCATGTACTTTGTTAGAAAAACTTTTTTTTTTCTCACCTAAACAACTTTATTAACCTTCATGAGTAGAGATAATTGTCTGTGACTCTGGAAGTAAATTAAGTCACAACTTGGATAAAAGAAAAGTATACCTAGAAAGTTAAACTTTATAACAATCAGCAAAATGAATTCTGAAGATCAGAGAAAAAATTTAAATTTGATTCAGGATAAATTTAACCATATCGGCATATGTGCCAAACATTCTAAATTTAATATATAATTTCTAACAGCTCTGAATAGCTTTATTTTATATCATGTATTTTATATCATGAATAGCTCTATTTTATATCATGTATTTTTTATCAATATGTTGGATTGAATTGAACTTTCTGATGCCTTATGAGAAATGACATAGAAAAGTTTAAATTTCATGACATTTTTAAAGTTGATAAATAAAAGTTATTGGAGGTCATTATTTGGAGTGAGTTCCTATACTAGATTTCAGTGGACTAAACCAGAATGGAATTACTTACTAGGTTCCATACCATCTATATGAATTTGAAAATGAAATAGTATTCTCAAAACAGGAAATTTATACCAACCAATCAAAAAGGGTCAAGTCAAAGTGTGTCAACATGATAAGGAAATGCTCTGTGCTTTAACCTACCCAAAGAAAAATAATTGGAAGTCATTTGATGTTGAAAAAAATCTGCTTGTATTGCACTTTGCTATTTGTTTGTTCTTGCAAAAGGCTTCTTATAAAAGCCGACATTTGTCGTGCCCAGAAAAGCTCTTGTTTGCTCTGTAGATTGGATGGTGCCTGTTTCATGCACTGCTAATAAAAGTTAATTCGAGCTGGACTGGATGAGGCAAAAGGATGGCATGTCCCAGTCCAACCTGTCACCTTTGCAAGACCCTGTGTTAAAAACTGAAAAAAAAAAAAAAAAAGGCCGGGTGAAGCAGTTCAATGCAAAAGCCAAAAATTGAGCTAATAGTTACTTTCATGTAATAAATACATAGATAAATAATAGATAAATTGCTAAATAGATCTTCAAAATTCAATTTGATACAAAGATTTAGGAAATCTAGGAATGTCTTATATAATCTAATGACCCATTAGTCACAACTCTATTCTCCGTGGATCCTCAGATGACAGTGTATGACCATTTATCAAGGTATAGAGAAAGATTTCATGGGTAAGGACCAGTATCCCCCCCCCCCAATTTAATCCATACACTCGGTAGGCTCAGAGCACAGGTGTGACTGCCATTAAAAGTGTTTTTTGTGTGGCAGAATCTCCACTATAATACAGAACAATCTTTATTTGGGTCTATAGCAGATACCTCATAAGGCTGAGATATCAATATATGCATACAGTTTTCTTTCCTTGTATATTTGATATATTGACATGAGGAATTGTACATTAATAGCCTAAGAAACATTGCAACAGTGTGTCAGAAAAGAACCTGTACATTCAGTCTTCTTGATATTTATATTTTTAGAAAATAAACACATAAACTATCATTAATCAAAGCTAGTTTATTAATATTATGAGATCATAACAATGTACACATTTATTTGATCCAGTGATGATGTGTTCATTCTTAGCAGTATATCAACAAAGTGATGAACCTAATTTTTATGAAATTGTAATGGATAGCTTATATTAAAGAACTATTTTATATAAACAATATTTTCAATTTTGAAGGGAAGTGGCAAAAAGATAAATGCATAAAAATTAGAAAAGATTTTTAGATACAAATATCAAGTGTAAAATTGGAAAGGGTGATTAAAAACATTTTTAAAAATTTTGTTTGAAGTTATGAAGAGCACCT
Source organism: Dolichotis patagonum (assembly GCA_004027295.1). NCBI lineage: Eukaryota > Metazoa > Chordata > Mammalia > Rodentia > Caviidae > Dolichotis > Dolichotis patagonum. The sequence continues at coordinate 12,255 of PVJX010017680.1, read as the reverse complement.
TTGAAAAATAGTTTATTTTGGGAAGTAAAATCAGGAAGAGTGAAGCCCAATAAAGGAAGCAGGTAGGGAAAAAGAATATAAAGACATGTTATATACTTGTTGCTTGTAAGAGTAATGAGTTCAATGCTTTTCAAACCTTCTAAAGAGACCTGGCATAGAGTTCAAAATTGCCTGCATGAGCAACAGAAATTGTTTTTGAAACTGTTAAAGTGATTTTACTCAAGGGTTAAATTCATTCTATGTCCAGGTTTGGGCATGCAGGTCAGCTGGCTGGTTTGCTTAGGTGTTCCAAGCTTGCATTTCCTAGCAAGTTGTTTTTCACTTCTTCTCTTGGCTCTATTTAGACTTATCATTCTCCTATTCCCATTATGACAAGCTGCGTGGTGATAGCCTAGGAAAGAAAGGCATTGATTTCTGTCTTTACCTCACTCTCAGGAATGCTTTTAAAATTGTGCAATATTCACTTAGTTGATTTTTCTTGAGTGAAAAATTAATCTAGATGCCATTAGAGTAAAATATACTTAGAAATGCATTTCAGCTTGAATATAAAGCTGGTAATTAGAGAACTTTGCATATAAAAAAGAAAACTCTTCACCTGAAATAACCCAGTGCCTGCTGTTCATTTGCATATCTTCACTTTAACTGATTCAGGCAAGCAGAATATGCTAATAGCTGCACCCATTTCATATCCTAATACAGGAAATCCAAAAGCTCAATGATAGGCATGTATGTGCCTTACAGACAATCTCTAAAATTACTTGGAAAAGAAAAAGTATTTCTTGCAGTTTTGCACAAATTCTCAAGAAGCCCTTTCAGGAGATCTAGTACACAGTCTATAACCACCAGTTTTGAGCTATAAAAATGGAATCTTTTAACACAGGCAATATGTAATCTGAATTTTAATCATCTTCTTTTCTTAAGATGTCTAATCTTTATCCTCAAACAGACGATCAATTTAGCTCTACTTTATAAAGAAATCTGTTGCATAAATTCTGTTCTGATATAGGAGAGAAATTCTGTGGTGGGTAAAGTTCTTTGTTAAAATTAGAAGGCAAAAATTTAAAACTTAGTTAAATAACCTCATTTGACTCTATGCTATCATATTAGATCTCTATTTAATTTCATACTTCAGAATGCCCAAAACATTACCTTAGGCTTTTTTCAAATGAAAGGCCCTAAGAGTTACACCCAAAATTGTAAATTTAGTCAATTTAAGAGTGTCCTCTATTTAAGTGTTTTCAGCTGCATGATTAAGACTCTGCTTTGAGAAATTCCAGCTAGGATATTTGACCAAATGTAAATAATAAAAACAACTGTGGCTTGTATGGTGTATATATCAAAAGTGCACAGGATTTATTAGCAGTACATATCTGCATTATAAATCTAAATGAAATCTTCCAGTGCATACTTTCATACTAGTTTCTAAACAGATATAGTCAGCATGAGTACATGAAAACTGCCAGTAGTAAATTGGAACATTGCATCTCAACTACAAAATGATACCAGAAGCTGCCAAATGCTTAACACCTGCACCATCATGTGTGGTGGTATATCACAAAGTCAATGTATGAAATTTTCAGTAGGTCAGAGAGGAATAATGCTCCTCATTTAAAGCCAGTTGTATATACCCCTTAAGGGTAATTCCTCAAGTATTAGTGAATGGATTTCCAGTATATAATATTTATATATGATTAACCTAGCTCTTATTTTGTGTACTGTGTTTTATCTGTTATTCACTTCTGCCGCTGTACTTCTTGAACTTAGAATCTTTTCTGGTAATTTTTATAGTTGAGTGGGTGCTGGTCTTCAGTAGATTTGGAAACTACAATATTTACTTGACTTAGATCCAAATGTTCTCTCTGTTTGCTCCCTTATTGTATATGTCAGAGCCATTTATATTAGAAGCCAATTTTGATGGGGCTGGTGGCAGCATTTCAAATTGAAGATCCCTGCTCAGTGAGATAGTTTTATCACCTCCTTTCTTGAAAGATGTTTTGGAAGACTTCCCAGTTCTACCTGGAAACAGGTGGGACTAGGAAAGACGCGGCTGTCAACAGTCCTCTATTACTACTTCAGTTCCTGTCAAGCGATCCATTGGCTCGGTTACCCTCCCTCCTTTGCTATTCAGTGTCCCAGCATTCAACTGTTGGCTGACGAACTGCTTGCTGTCAGTGTAAGCAGCAGTCCAGACAGGGAGCACACCTACCACAGCTGCCTGTGCTCAGAAAGTCACTGTAACTATTCTGGGGAGTGGAGCAATGAGTAGAGACTTTTGAGAAGGTCAAATTTATTACAAATGAAGGTAGAATGGGTGCTCCATTGTTTTTTAATCCACAACTTAAAGTCAAGTTCTACTTTTTAAAGTAGAATTTTCACCTCTAAGTGGAAGTTGGCTTGATGACTGGGAACATAAACTCAGCACATTGTGAGCAGCTTGCCACACAGGAAGAAATTACCACTGCCCTGAGCTACTTGGTTCAGAGGGTTAAATGAGCTGCATTTCACACATCACCTTTCAGCATGAGTTCAATGAGGCACTCATGGGGCTGGAAATCTGGCCCTGTTTATAAAAGACATTTTAGTTTTAAAATGTCTGTGTATTCATATATATCTATTTTCATTACAATTGTGTATTAACAATAAAATAAAAATACATTTTAGATGGAGAGCCTGAAACACAATTAAAAGCACCACAAGGGAAGCTTTTTTTAAGACGACTTTTAAATTTTGATTCATTCTCATTTATTCTTTTCATATGATGTGAGGATAAAACCAAATTAACAATGAGAACAAAATTTTAGGAATATTTTACTGATATTCCTAACAAGGCTATATTTCACATGTAACACAGGGTTCACTTTTGAGAAAGCTAATTAAAAATTTCTTAGCAGCAAATCAGTTTCTGAACATATGCTGAAAAAATTTGAATGTAATTATATAGACAATGAAATTGTGCTTTAAAATGTGATTTAATAAATCTTCACTGTTTACAGGAAAAACTATTCAATGTTTTTAACATTTGAAATGCATATAATATGCCTGGCATCGTACATGCCATGAAGCATATCAATTAGAGTCATTAATGACTCTTCAACAAATTGTCAAGCCTTAAAAATTCATTTTGAATTTGAATTAATTGAAAGGTTTATTCTGAAATATTTCAATGTAATCAATTGGAATAAAGCAAAAAGGGAAATAGATTGTTTAAAACACTAGTTAAGTTGGTACGAAGCAATGATATTATTTCACAAGTCAGTACTTTCATAATGTGGTGATATAAAAGAGGCTTGTTATCTGTAAGGAGGCAGATGTGACTAAATTAATTCATACATATCACCAGGAATTTGATCTTTAAGTGAAATAAAATTTATCAAACTAAGTGCAAGACAAAAATATGTAAAAAAGAATCTCTCTGTGATTTAATGGACTCAGAGAGCTGGAAAAAGCCAGAATTATTGTCTTAACGAAGCATTGGCATTGATGAGCTTTCTTTGTTCTACAAATAACGTCAGCATTCTCAATTTATAATGCTGTTTTAATAAATTATATTTTCAAAAATAGAATCTGGACTAAAACTAAATATGCTTAGTAAAACTGATATATATTGAAGAAAATATCAAATGCAATATTGGAATAGAAACTACTTTTCAAAGTAGTATGCTCAGCCTTGTGTCACAACCAGCATGGTTTCCTTACTCAATGGCTATGTAGTTATGCAGTAGTACTCTATGAGTGTGTGTATGTTCTTCAGTGAAAGACAAGACCACAAAATGCAAGGCAGCTCAGTGAAAAAAAAGAAGTAGTAAGTAAAAGCTACATGGAGAAAAATGCCCTCAAGGATATTTAGATTTTGAACAAAGAGAAGAAACTGGATATTAGAAATAATGTAATTATATGAGTGTAAATATATTTATCTGAAAGAAATCCTAAAGTGATTAAGAATAGGGAAACAGACCTGAATATCTGTTCAACTTATTTTCTAACCTAAGCCTTGTTTTAAACATCAGATATGAAGTTATGTGGAAGTGACCAGTACATATCCATTCTGAGAAAGAAAAGCATTAAGGTTACTCTCTGTTCTATACAAAGAATTATAGAAATAAGACCATGCCTTCTTTCAATTGATATAATGAAATACTGCTCTGGAAAGAACCTTGAAATATTGCCAAACTTGCTAATGAATTATAATAATTAGTTTAAGAAAAGCACTGATAATCTGAAATTGCTGTCAAATTTATCTTGCAAATGTATTTCTCATAGTGTTCCCTTCTTTGTCTTGGATTAAAATTACAAAACGAAAACATAAAAATAACAAAAAAATTCCTGTGCTTCCTTCTCCAAGCCCATCTTTGTTTGGTCAGCTCTTTGCATAGGCTGAAGAATTTTTAAAACATATTTTTATTAGTATATTTTCATAGATAAGTATCTCATTCATGTTGGGCAATTAATATATTAATTTAATAAATTTGATCATGTTTTTCATATGCATATATCCATACAGAAAATGAAATAGAGTATTTAGTGCTAATCTCTCCCACTTGTTGACATCCATTTTTTTGGTGTATTTTGCTTTTTAGAGTATTATGTAATTTTTATGAAAATTTCATTTTATGGTAGAGTTCAGAAGTATGGAAATACATACTGTTGGAGAGTAGCATGTGAAACAGAAAAATGTAAGAGAAGCAAACAAAATTTTTTTCTCTCTTGTATAAAATATATACCTAGAGTTTTTGATTTTATAAAAAGCCAGAATCATTTAGTGTAACAGACAAGGCCATCTTTAAACATGGCAAACAAACTTAGAGGAATTTGCAAAATAATTAATGGTAAAACAAGCTATTAAATAGATTAAATGCATTGTATTAATTCTCTCTATTTGATCAGATACATGAAACAATTCTGTTAAACTACATCCCCCCTCAAAATAATGAAATTTCCCCTTTTAAAATAAAAACATAATCTATTTTTCTACTCAGCCAAAGAAAAGGTGAGGAAAAACACCTCATGATAAAAAATGGTAAATATGCTTAACAAATTTTAAGTTTTATATATAAACAAAATGAAGCCTGTCATATTTATAACTTTTCTAAGAATATGTAGGCAGTAATAAAGGTATTTGTATGTTTGCTTGTTTTGTCTTTTTGAGACAGGATCTCTCTATGAGGTTCAGGCTGGCCTTGGGCTGACGTTGTAGCCAGGCTGGTCTCAAACTTGCAACAATCCTCCTAGACAGTATTAAAGTTTTAAACAACATTTAACTATAACCTTTACCTGTGCATCTTTATCTTAAAATTTATGTACTATCTATTGGTTACCTATCATTTATTTACATCCAAATTTACCTCTTATTCAAAGTTATGTCACTAAAATATATAGATATAAGTATTATACAGAGATGACATTAAAAAACGAAATTAAGAAGAGGTGGGATGAGAAAAGGAGGAGGGCAAATAGGAAAAGAAGAGAAGGAATTGGAAAGTGGAAGAAAAAAATAAGAATAGAAATCAGAAATAAAATAAAAAATGAAAGAAATGAAATAAAGTAAAATATGCTTTACATGATTCAAGGAAATATTGAAGATAGTGTACTATATTTACATAGAATAAGAAGCATTTGCTTTGCAATATCATGTCCAGCGAAATTTTTAATACAAGGTAGTTTGGAAAAGTAAATCTTGTGGCATTAGGGTGTTCATGGCATTTCTTTGCTTTGTCATGAATTTCCAGCATAACACTTGGAAAGCAGACTGAATTGTGAACATGAGCATAGTGTTTGTGTGCCACTTTTAACAATGTCCTTGTCTTGGCACCAGATTTCTCAAGCTTTCTGCCAGCATCTATGACACTGAGGCAAGAACATTGTTAGCTTCAGATACAGTACATTCTTGAACTCTTCACAATTTATGAGGCCTACTGCTATTGTGGGGAAATTAGCAGATTCTTGTGCATGGGTGATAGTAATTTATCACTGTTACTTTTAGAGAATAAAACTGATGAATTTAATTCACTCAGTAGTCTAATAACTATTACATCACCTAATAAACTGCATGAGAAAAAAATGGGCCCTTTCTCAAAAATAAAGCATGTCTATAATAAGCATATTATGCACTTTGCCCAGGTAACAGTCAAACTTGGATTTTCATGCTCCTGGGGTTGATGGAAAAGATTTGGCTTCCATATTTGTCAACTCTGCCTGCGTGTTAGCACTGAAACTTCTGGAATCCATATCCAGTTGAGAGTAATTGGGAGGTGGTTTGGTTGAACCTGTTTTCATCTGTGTACCTGCTTTTCACAGCAAGGCTACAGATGTTAAAATACTATTGTCAAGCACACAGTGAGATAAAAAGAATCTGGAGATGTTGTTTTTCCATGCCACAAAAATTAGAGAGGCTATGCTGAGGAGATAATATAATGTACAGCTGGGTCAATCTTCCAGGCCAAAATGGAATGTCAAAGTGTCAGTTGTGATAATTATAAGATACATTATGATTAAATGGACTTCCATCTGGAGCTCTGGCAGAAGAATTATGCCTTGAGAAATTAGGCCCTGAGACATATAACTCAAAAGGCTGATGGCACTTGGTAGTGAGTAACCCCTGGACATATTCTGTTGGCCAGATAGCAGAATTCAGATTGATGGTGACTGCCCAAATTTGGCACCCTGCTGAGATATTGCTATGATAGGCATAACTTAATCGACTGTTTGAAAAATACCACAGAGCATTCCAGATGATGATACTCTGGTAAAACAGTTTAAAACTTAAGATACATACTATCTATTACAAAATTTAGTTCTAAGCAAATTTTATTTTCAATCTGTCAAACAGTATCATGATTTTATCTTTTAAAAACAAAAATTATGTCAATTTCTAAGTGATCCCAAAATTTTACAACACTCTTCCAAAGATATTATTTGTATTTATTGTGTTCAAATACCATTGATGTGATCATTAGTTGTTCTTGACTCCTGTCTGAACTTCGTAAAATGTATACCTAGAGTTTAATATACTGTTCAAATATTTAATATATTATTTCAGTCAGTTTATACCTGTACTAGTTGCTTTCCAGTTTCAAAACATTATTGGAGGTGAAACCAAAGGAGATAATTATATCAATACTGAAATTAAAATGCTTACAGGGTATTTTAAAATCTTCAGGCTGCATTATTGCAAGGAAGCAGTTAAATATTTCTAAGGAAAGATATACTCAGGTATATCTGATTCCACATAGTACTGTTGAATACATGTGGCATAATTTCTTCAATAGTTCATTAAGAGATATAAAAATGAGGTGATAACCAAGATATAAATGATATGATTACTAATGGTTTACTTCTCTGAACAGTAGAACAATTTTTTTTGGTGGAAAGGCTTAATTCAAGCATATCATTAATTTGCCAAAGTATTGTATCTGATGGTATAATCTACATATATTTTTAGCAGGCTTTGAATTTACCCATTAGTTCATCATGACTGCCCCATTACAAAGGAAAATGCTTATTTATCTATACTATGCTTACTCACTAAATAAAAGTTTATTAAGTGGTAGTCAGTATACTCGAGACCTGTATGGGAAATATATACAGTATATTGACATAATTTACTGGGTGTCTTCTTTTTGAACATGAGATATGTATTATATATATATATATAATAACTCATAAAATCATGTTAAATTTGAAATACAAAAACAATCGAAAACCAACTGATTACTTCATTATAGAAATTTTAAGCCATATTTTAGTAGTGCAAATATTCATTACTAATTTTCTGTCATGCATTATATATATATGTCATATATATAACTCCACCAAAAAAAACCTGTATACACACTTTACAAAAAGGAAAACTCATAAATATTTTAATACTAAATTTACTGAGACATCAAAAGATTAACACAAGTTATTTTTGGCCTCTAAATTTATAAGAGGTGCTTAAAGTTGGTGGACTCTGTACATAAATGTATATATTCATATATATAAATACATACATTCCTATTGAAAACTGTGGCACAGTCAATGACAAGTGAAAGTCACATGAAGTATATCAAGGATTGACATATTCTTTAGCAGACCAAAATTTATCTTTTCACTATTTTCTTTTCTATATGCTGTCTGTTCTGAAAACGTATGTCTCATATATCTTTCCCTTATCCTTTATTTTAAATTCTTACCTTGTTATTTTGAATTTAGCTCTCTTTGCTGATTATCTGAAGCTTGTAAGTAATGCTGGCAATATGGAAATGAGGTCTTGCAGAGGAATATTGAGATCTCCTGCTACTCAAGTAGATATAAATTAGATAAGGAAATGAAACAAATATCCTTCTGGGTATCAGCAATTGTTGTGCAACTTTTATTGTAGTTAAAACAGTTCAGCCCCTAAGTACTAAGATTATTCTGTGGTTCATACAGCTGTTTCAACAGATTGTTTTCTTGAGTGAAGTATAAGAGGAGATAAGATGTTGGTATTTGTAAGTGAAATCTGAATTTAATTGTTTCTTAATTAAGAAAATGTTGTTCAATGATACCAAAGCACAGTGCAAGAAATGGAATCAAATGGCTAAAGAATGTTTTCTTTAAGCAATAGAACTTTAAAGAAAACATTGAAAGTACATGCCAGCAAAGATAAAGAGCAATGAGAAATTTGACCAGAAACCTGACAGAAGATAAGTTATATCAGGAACAAAACTCGTCATTTTGTGTTATTGCTTTTCTGACATTAATTATAAATGACAGGTGACCTGTCAGCCAAGGATGGTCTGCTCATAGAGACCGTGAGAAAGTTTTAGATCCCTTAATAACTCTGCTGGGAACAAAGCCTAACATTTCACGTTAATTTTAGCAAAGCTGTATTATAAATAGCAGTGTTAACACGAGTCAGCTATTCAAAACATTTTACAAAAATTTGCTAATTAATCCTTGCACTGTTGATAAATAATGCTTTCTTTTACCAAGGGACAGAAAGAAACAACTTGTATATTACCATTACTCTGAAATTTCTAAATCTTAGGTAATACAGTACTAAGGCTTTATCTTTTCACTATGTCTTACTAAATTCAAAACATATATACACCTGGACCTGAAAATAAATATAGATGACAATAAATAATTTGTAACTAAACTATATTTTCATCATACATGAATTTCTTTGTTAGAGTAAGTATAGCCATTAGGAGCAAATTTGTATTCTGTAATATTTCTGCTTCATTTTTTCAACTCCTTCTCCCCACCCTATCCTAATTTTTGCCTGCCAAACACAAATCAGTTTACATTTCACATCTGAAATTTATGAGTAGTATTTATATTTTCTCTGTTATTTTGCCCTATGTGATATTATTTAGCAAGTAATTGTCTTTTCTATTAGGCAACATTATTTGTGGAAGAAAAGACCATTTTTTGTTGTTAAGCACATAGCAGGTATTTAATAAATGATTTAAAAAGTAACTCATCAAGAGAGATGCAGCCAGTCCTCTCCACTCAATATGAAAGCCTCCCAAACCTACAATTGTGTCTTAAAACTGGAATTGTACTTTTAAAAATATTTACAATCCAAAATAATCTAGACACACCTATATATCGGTTTAATATCAGTGTTAGTTTAAATAATATGAGTAGAAAGTATCAGAATGATTTAAAAGCATTTTTAAAGCCTTTTTTCTACGCCCTGAGGCTAAAAAAATAAAATTAAACACATTACTTTGCTCTTTGGTTCTCAGTTGTGGGAGAAAGCATAAACTATGAAAAGGAATATGAGACCACAAAGGAGAAAGTTATTTATTGGGTAGTTTTTAATACTATTAAATCCTCAAAATGGCACAGGTAATGCAGATAATATTACAACCATTTTAGATATAATTAGTATGTGTGTTTCATATATTAAGAAAATTACACAGCTAATCATTAATAATGATGTCTGTTTTTGGAAGGGAGTATATCCTCTAGTAAAGCATTATTTTAAGACTTCTAAATTATTATTGTAAATTGATAGAATAAACAGTCCTTTATTGATAGAAAGTAGTTGATAGATGCAAGCTTGAGAATTGACAGCCTTGCGTCTGAACAGTCGGGAGAGAAATGATGCTCAGTATTGTCCAGGAACATAAGTAGTGGGTCCCTTTAGTTCTTTTTGACAGTAAGCATTGCAACAAGTAAAATCTCAAATACAAGTTATGCAGAGATGTCAGAAGAGCTATGGACATGATATTGAGACCAAAGTTTCTTGATTAATTGTCTGCAAAGTTCATAGAAAATTAAGAGCCATTCAGGCAGTAATCACGGGTATGCTCTTTCAGCACTCAAACGTGATCCTCCAAACAGTACTATGTAATTTTGCACATAACAAATGTCTTCCACACTTAATTTCACAGTGAAGACAATCAGTCCATATTTATAGAAATTTCTATATCATAAGCATTTCTCACAACACTTGCATATTCATGAAGAGGAAATGTTAGTAACTCTTTGTATTTGTCACTGTAATTAACCACCTTTCTCTGTGCCCCGAAAGGTCTAAATGTATAAATGGAATATTCACTACACCAAGTCACTGTAGGGTTCTATGCTCAGACACTTCTTCTCTAAAATGTCATGTTGGTGGTGGTGGTATGTGCATTACTGAGCATGTGCATGTGTGCGTATGTATTTGGTGGTTTCAGTCAGGGAGATTATGTTCACATATTAAATATTATAAAAATCTTCTGATTTAAGGTCAGCTCTCAACCTTAAAACACATGGGTTTCTGAAAGGCCACGGAAACATTTTTCTGGTGTGGACCCTCTTTGATGAGCCCATTGCCATCCTCTCCCTGCATGAGAATTTTTAAAAGCCTAGTGTCTTTGCTCTTTTGGGGAGGCTTATCTGTCTTCCCTTTGTTAGGGGAAAGGAACTTCTGAACATAAAATGTCAATGAGTGAGTTTTTTTTAGTCGTAGTGCAACACTGGGTAAAGACAAATGCTCACATAGCAGACACTGGTGCAGCACACACACTCTGATATAAACTTTCAGGTAATGAACATTGAAAACAGTATACATACAAACAAAATATAAATTAAATCTCAATTGTTCTCATGCTGTCTAGTATTGGGAATGTTTTGCTAGGATTTCTTATGCATATATGAAATATGAAGAAAGAAGAAACCCATTCTATGGAAGCACATGTAATGATACTCAGATGGCTTACCGAAAGAGCAGCACCTTTTTTGGTTTGAGGTGCTTTGCAAAATGAATCTTACATTAAAATGGTGAAGCAGGCAGACATAAATGAACTGAGTTCTGATTTGTAAAAATGGCAACTCTTTTCCCAATAAATAACTTTTTTTTTTTTTTGGTACCGGGGATTGAACTTGTGACCTCGCGCTTGCCAGGCAGACGCATAAGCCACTGAGCTAAATCCCCGGCCCCTCCAATAAAGAAAGTACTTGATTTTATTTTGGACTTCTTCATTCATAGACCGCATGAAACCCAAAATGTACTGTTTTTTCTTCTTAGTAATAAAGGATGCAGAAAAATGAGAGAAAATACCATAATTTTCATAGACTAGGGAACAGTAAATTCAATTTATACAAATTAGATGACATTAATTTCCAGCTTAATTCTATAAATGTTTACTAAATTAAAGATATGTGATCATGCAATGAGATAAAGTGGGAGTGAGCATTTTTTTCTCAGAACAATATTTGTGACTTTAATTTCCTTTTTTAAAATTACAAAATACACCATCATATTCTAAGTTCAGGAAAAAGTTTTAAGAAAACAAACATATTTCAAAAATTCTTCAACTTTTTACAACTATCTTCAGTATTGTATCAACCTATGCACAGTTAAATATATTGTCTTATTAAAAGACAATATGTAAAAATATATTTGAAGAACAATATTAATCTGAAAATGACACTAAAATTTTTTCTATAGCAAAATGGATTTAATTCATTAATTTCTTAAACAAAAATACATGTAAGGAATTTTATCAGGTGTGAATATTTATATATTTATTCAAAAACATTTATTCAACTATGCATATTTAGACTGAAGGTGAATAAGATACAGTTCTCACCCTTGAGAAACCCACAGACTAGTAGGGAAGACAGAAATAAATAAACACCATAAAATATGAAAGCACTATAATAGATGAGTATGTCTATTCAAAAGGAAAACCTAATGCACTGTATGACAGAAGTGATATACTGATTATAAGATCAATATGCGTCAACAGTATGATGACTGCCAAAACATCAAACTAAAATTTAGCCTGGTTTTGT
>PVJX010017679.1:0-37891 GCA_004027295.1 Dolichotis patagonum | reverse complement strand
TTTCAGGTATTTCAGGTGTATGGCTTCTATTTTCTTCTATGTACATGGCTCCTAGACTTTCTTGGGATGGCCTGGAGATTTGACATTGCCTTTTGGTCTTTCATTTTGTCATTTTCCTATATTTTCTTGCTTTGAGCGATGTTCCATAGCTTCCCCTGGGTGTGTTGGGAAACACCTCCTGCACCCTCAGCTCCTGGGACTGAATGTCACTGAGCTTGGCCCAGTCAGGCCTGCAGGACCTCCCAAGCCCAGTCCAGTGTTTGAGGAAGTTGGGTGGGAGCTCAACCACTGTGAGTGCTGGTCTCAAACTCTCCCTGGGCCAGCAACAGTGGGCTGAAAGTCCACCGTGTGGTCCTGGCCTCTTGGACTCAAAGAAGGCCACTGGGCTTGGTGCACTGAGGCCTGCCAAACCTCCAGGGCCCAGTCCAGTGTCCTAGGGAGCTGTATAGGAACTCAACCTATGGGAGCACAGGTCTCAAACTCTCCCCAGGCCAGCGCCAGAGGGCTGAGAGTCACCCTGCATGGTTTCAGCCTCCTGAACTGAAAGCTGATACAGAATTTCAAAACAATATAATAGGAACTCACTAATGGCTACCACCCTCAGAAGGAGATTCCCCAATAGATGCCACACTGTGTACCGCTATCCTGTGAGCAGATGATCAGACCACTGGCCCTAGACCTGCAAGGTCATTGAAATATCAAAGCACCACAGGCATCCAATTGCTCTCATAGCTCTCATCGCAGCTGTATTTCTCTGGATCAGCCAGTTGCTTACAGGGTTGGGCGGGGATTGGTTCTTCTGTTTGCCAGTCTTCATGCTGAAAGGGGATGGGATCTGGCTGTCCCCCCACCACTAGTGGCAGCCCACACATGTCACTGGTTCACAGAGAGGGCTTGCTTCCTGGTAAATTCCTGTTCTCTCCTCCTTCAGTCTGCGAATGGCACAGACTCTAGACAAATTATTTTTTAAGAAATGTTCATTGTATCTGTAAGAACGTTCAGTGCTTGACAGCTTACTGTTACAACAACATACCTGAGACGAACACCTTATTAAGGAGGAAAAGCTTATTTTGGCTCATAGGTTCAGAAGTTTTCAGTCCATAGTTGATTGACAGTTCTTTCAGAGAAGTTTACCCTTTCACACTCTCCAGCCTGTGATCCGGCGGGATCTGGTTGATTCTTGTATACCCTCATGGCATCTTTCTTTTTGTCCCTATACAAAATAGTTGGTTCCTTTTTCATGGCACTAGTCTTTTCAGCAACCAAACCTCTTTTACCTCCATCTTTACAAGTGATACCTTTTGGGCCAATTCAAAATTTTCTGTTTTATCTTTTGCCCCTGATTTTCACTATAAATCTGACTAAAAAATATCCATGCCACAGCCTGAATGTTAAACTATCTTCAAATTTCCTCCACCAGATTAATTAGTTCACCACCTTTAATCTCCGGCAAATCTCAGGACATGAGCAAAATGTAGATAAATTCTTTGCTGGAATGTAACGTGTATGTTTCCAATAGTCTTTCCTCCCAACTGAAACTTCCTGAGCCTGGCCTTCCAGTCCCATCTCTATTAACATTATGATCTTCTGAGCTTCAGCCAGAGTCACCCATCAAGCTTGGTTTATAGTGTTCTGGGACTCCTGTGTCTCCCTCCCAGGCTTCTCAAACTTATTCTCAAAGATAGTTCCAAAGGCTTCTAAACCACATGGTTAGGTATGGTCACATCAATGACCTCATTTCTGTGGTACAAATTCTCCATATTAGATTTTCTATCACTGGGGCAAAATATCCAACACCCACAATATAAAAGAGAAGAGGTTTAATTTGGTTCATGATTTGTGAATATTGGTCTGTGGGTCTCACCAAGCTCCAAGGCTTGGTGAAAGGACATTGTGGAGGGAAATTGTTCACCAGCCAAGAAGCAGAGAGAGAGAGAGAGAGAGAGAGAGAGAGAGAGAGAACCCAAGGAGAAAGGTAAACACTCCAAAGACATGTCCTCAGGGTCAAGATTTGGATCTAGAATGTCTGTCAAAAGTCTCATGTGTTCAGAGGAGGGGCTTTTAGCAGGTGATTGAATTATGGCAGTGCTACAGACTTGCTTTTAGGAGCTCAAGCTGAGTTGAAGGTGGGTCATTGGGGTGCAACCCAGAAGTATATATCTCCCTCTGTGGCTTTTCTTTCACTGCTCTCTGGCTATCATAATGTGGGCAGATTTCCTCCATAGCTGGCCCTTCCACCATGCCATTTCTGTATTGGAGCCTGCCAACTATGGACTGAAACTATGAACCAAAATGAACTTCTCCACTTCGCTGGGCATGTTGGGTACTGTGTCTCAGTGATGAGGAAAGTGACAAGACATTGAGTGACACACTTCTCCTAACCAGCCCCCACCTCCTAACAGAACATATAGCTATGAATTTATCAATGGATTAACTGACAGGTATAGGATTAGTGAGTGTAGCACCCCATGAACCATAACCTACAGAAATCTCCACGTCCAACACATGGGACTTCGGGGGGACACTCTAGATCTAAAACCATAGTAGATACAAAGTTTTTAATTTTCATGAAGTCAAATTTACCTTTTTATTTTTGTCACCTGTTGTTTTAGTGCCATGGCTAAGAAGCTACTGCCCAATTGAAGGTTATTAAAAATTGTAGTAGTGTTTTAGTCTAGAAATTTTATAGTTTTAACTCATTCATTCAATTGTTAGTGACAATTTTAGTTAACTTTTTACAGAAATGGAAAGTAGGGATTAAACTTAATTCTTTTGCATATGAATATTTCCATTGTGCAGGAAAGCTCCCCTTTCTCTGCATCCTCATTAGCATTTGCTACTTGGGGGGGGTTGATGACAGATACCATTCTAACTAAGGCAAGATGATGTCTCATTGTAATTTGTACTCTGTTTTCTTGATGATTAGTGAAACTGAACAGTTTTCATCAGTGTCCATTTTTATGTCTTCTCTTGAGAAGAGTCTATTTAAATTTTGAGTCCATTTTTAATTGAATTATTTGGGACATTGGTATTCAGGTTTTCTAGTTCCTTACATATTCTGGATATAACCTTGTCAAATGAATGTTTGAAAATCCCCCATTTTGTAAGTTATTTCCTAACTCTGTTGGTTATTTCTTTTGCTTTGCAGAAGCTTCTTGCTTTCATATCCCATTTATCTATTTATTTTTACTACCTGTGCCTCTATAATCCTATCTAAAAAATGATTACCTGAATCAATGTCTTAAAATGATTTTTATGTTTTCTGGTGATAATTTTGTAGTTTCAAATTTGACAATTAGACCTTTGATCTATTCTAGCTGAATTTTTGTACAGTAAAATGAAGGGATCCACTTTCATTCTTTTTTATATGCATATCCACTTTTGCCAGCACTATCTATTGAAGAGATTGCCTTTTTCTTCCTACTGTATGTTCTTAGATTCTTTGCCAAAAAAAATCTGTTGGCTTTATGAATGTGGAATAATGCCTAACTTCTACATTCTGTTCCAGTGGGCTATCACTGTTTTTATGCTAAAAACATACTGTTTGGGTTACTATAGCTTTGTAGTGTGTTTTGAAGTCAAATATCATGATGCCTTTAGCTCCTTTTGTTTCTTTTGTTTTCTTATGTTTTACTTTGTTTTCCTCAGGGTTGCTTTGCCAACACTTAGTCTTTTGTGGTTCCATATGAATTTTAGGATTTTTTTTCTATTTCTGTCAGGAGTTTTATTGATAGTTTGATGGGAATTTCATGGAATCTGCAGATAATTTGGGGTGGAGTGTTTATTTTGACAATTCTTTCAGTCCATGAAGTTTCATTTTGTGTGTATTCTTTATAATTTCTTCCACCAATATTTTATAATTTTCTTTATAATGATCTGTCACTTTCTTTAAATTTATTTCTAAATATTTTACTTGTTGTAGCTAATGTGAGTAAGATTACTTTCTTAATTTCTTTTTCAGCAAGCTCATTATGGGTATATAAAATACTACTGCTTTTCCAATCTTGGCAATCATTAAGATACTCAGTAATCTTATCAATCAATCAATTCTGTGATATCTTCCCATTAGCTTACATCTTTAATTTCCCTCAAAAACACTTTCTATTTTTAATGTAAATGTCTTGTACTTCTTAAATGTACTCTAAATTATTTTATATTTTTATGCTATCATAAATGGATTTATTTTTTTGTTATTTTGTTTTGGTACACAGAAATGCAACAGATTTTTTATATTGATCTTGTATTCTACCATCTTGCTGAACTATCAGTTTTCACATATGAATTCTTCAGAATTTTACATATGAATTATCATGCCACTTATGAATGGAGATTTTTCTTCTTCCTTCACCAATCTTGATACCTTTTATTTCCTTTAATTACCTAATTTCCTTGACTCAAAACCCAACATTTTGTTGGAAAGAAGAAGGGTGAGTGTCTTCTCCTTTACCTTTCTTATAAAAACTATTTCTTTGATAAGTATAATTCCTCAAGGAAACTTTTACTTTTCAGGAAGAAAATACCAGACAATAAATACAGAAGCACTAATAGAATTTGATAGAATTCAGAAAAGTACTAATATGCAATCCCTAATGATATGAATCTAAGTAAAGATCATCAATAGATTCAGTTAAGAATTGAATGGATGGATCAGGATAAAACCTAAATGTTAATATCTTCAAAACAGAGGCAACCAGTCAACATATGCATCCCAGTGCACTGAAATAAGGAGTACACAGTTCCAATTATGGAGTATTTGTCAGAAAATATGACTCTAAGTCTACTTAAACTTTTGTATATAACCAATAGTTTACAAGAATTATGGGAATAAAGATGCAAGTTAAATGATACCACACAGAGGCAATTTGATTAAGTCAGAAGGAAAAATAACTGAGTTTTTTCAGTTAACATATAGTGCTTTTTTCTTTTTTAATTATGGATTTTTATTAGTACATTTTGCAATATGTAATGATTACATTTATTATGGGAAATTTGTACATGTGCATAACATATCGTAATTTTTTTTTGTTTTCTTACACTCCCATCCCCTTCCTTCCAACTCTTGATCTCCTTCTTATTTGTAAAAGCTCTTTTTTCATTTTTTTCTTTGATTCTTTTTAAAATCTTTTTTCCCTTTTTGTCATCTTCCCTTATCTCTTTTCCCTTTCCTGTTTGAAAAAAGGTCTCCCTAATTCCCATTATCTATCCTTTATTTTGTTTTTTATATTTTAGATTTCTTATATAAGAGAAGCCATGGCAATATTTAAACTTGTGTGACTGATTTATTTTACTTAACATTATAATATTGAAATACATCCATCTACCTACAAATACTTCAAGTTTATCCTTATTTATGACCGCAGTACTTCATTGTGTATAAATATCTTTTTCTTTATGCATTTATCTGTTGATGGATATATCAACTGTTTCCAAGATTTAGCTACTAGAAATTATTAGAGATACAGTGATTTTAAAAGAAAGAATCCATTGGCAGATTAATAAGACTTGAGAGATAATGCAATCAAATGCAAAAGCAGACCTTGTGGTTCAAACAAACCAACTAAAAGGTTTGAGGCTCACAGGAAACTTGAATATGTATCAGATATTAGGTAAAATTGAGGAACTGCTGTCAATTTTATAGTAATAGCATGATTTTTATGTAAAAAAACGTTTTCTTTTTTTAATTTTATTTTAAAAAGAGAAGTCAGAAAAGAAGAACTAAAAGCAAAAGGCATAAACAACAATGGCAAACTCAAAACAATAACAATATAAGTTTTCAAAACAGAATGAAAGAAATTTAACAATGTTGTTATATTGCATATTGTTCTCTTTTTTTCAGAGAAAGAAAAGAGAATCAAACAAAATAGAAAAACAGAAAACAAGGGTAGAACAATGCCAAATTTAAAAAATTATCATCATAGAATCACTAGTTGATACATTACTCATTGTCGTTCTAAAAAATAGTTGCCAAAGTCACAAAATCAAAGCATAAAGAGTGGCTAGCCACTCAAATATTGACAGTGAAAATCCCTCTGTTCAATGTTCCAACAGAAGTTCAGCAATATGGTCATCTATTTTACACACCATACATACCGTTATACTCTTTAGAACACTTTCCTTCCCTTTCACTTTTACAATATCTATTATACCTTTTGGTTCCATTATTCTGTCAGTTTTTATTATTTTTTACATGAGAGCCAATGTGATATTTACTATTGTGAGTCTTGTTCATTTCACTAATGAGGATATTTTCAAGTTGTCTCCATTTACCTATAGAGGCCTCAAGATCATCCTTTTTTATAGATGAGTAGTATTCCATTGTATAAAAATACCACTTTTCTTCATCCACTCTGCAGCTGATGGGCATTTTGGTTGTTTCCAAGATTTAGCTATCACAAATTGTGCTGCTATGAACACGGGAGCACATATATCACTGTGATATGACCTTTTCACTTTTTCTGGGAAAATACCCAGGAGGGGAATAGCACGATTGAAAAACTTTTTCTTATTAAGGGACATATAATATTGCCCCCTGGAATGCATGCTTCCGAGTCCATGTGAGATTATGGAATTCATATATTTTTCTGCATGTTTGACATTTTCCATACTAAAAAATGAAACAACAAACTTTCCACAGCATTTTACCTCACTTGTCAGGAAAGCCAATTGTTCAACACAATACTTAACACCTGCAATGCGGGGTGCATCTGGCTTGTGGTTTCAGAGGATTCAGTCCATGGCTGACTGGCACATGGTGGTGGAAAGCCTACCAAAGCAAAGTTCCTCAATTAGTGGCAGCAGGGAAGCAGATCCAGGGAAACAAGATAGAGAAGAAGGGGACTGAATCATACTACGCAAAGCCACGCCCCCACAATCCACACACACACACACACACACACACACACACACACTAATCCTGTGGGTAGCTCCCAAGTCAGTCAAGTTGACAGTCCTCTCAACTGTCATGCCAGCGTATTGGTTAGGGTTCTCCGGGGAAACAGAATTAATACACACCATCATAAAAGTGAATCTGTTAAGGTGGTTTATGGGTTCAGAAATTGGGCAGTCTACAGTGGCTGTCTGCAGGCGGAAAAGGTAGGGGACCCTGCAGCCAGCTGTTCTGTCCCGGAAGCTGGAAGCCTCAGAACAGGAGGGATCCAGGATGCAGCCTGGCAGTGAATGCCTGGAGACCTTGGAGAGCAGGTGTCAGCATCTCGGCAGAGCGAGACTGCAAGGACCACCGAAGTGAGGCGGGGCTGTGCCCAGCAGACGGTGCACAACAGCAGTGGCTCGGGGATTCGCGCACGGTGCACCTTCTGCGGGTGGGGGAGGTCTCGGGTGGGAGCGGAGGGTAGTGTGCGCTACAGGCCAGAGACCCCCGCGCGCGTGTGTGCGCGCCCCGAGCAGCCACAGGCGGTGACGTTGGAGCCGCGAGGGATGAGGGGCGCGGGTGGGTCCAGAGACGCAGGTCAGGAGCACCACCCGACTCGCTGGGCTCGTGGGACGCGGAAGTGGGGACCCGCGGGCAACCAGTGCTACTGTGTTTGGAGCGGAGCTAGGGCGTGCCAGGGTAGGTAAACCCACGCTCTCCTAGCCAGTCTCCTTCCCAGCTCTTAGGAGGGGAAGAGCCCAGGGAATTCAGCAAGGGACTGTCGGTCGAATCCTTCCCATTGCTCCTTATTCCTCTGTGTGCGTTCAGCAGGCCTGGTTTAAATGCGCAGCCTCCGCTCCGGTAAACGTGGGGAAATTCACAGAAAGAGAATCCAAGGCCACTAGCGGATCCCAGGGCCACAGAGCAAGTCCAATCAGGGGAGGATGCTTGCCTGCCCTCTCACTACAGCCTCATCCTCGCGGTGGCTGGAAACGTGCCCTGGCGTTAGTGCCCTGGTGTTTGTCATGGAGGTTATAGAAACAGAAACTCACCCTCTGGCCTACAGGAGTGAATGGTAGCCAAGAACAGTGAATTCGGGGCCCCTGTTCCTTCATCTGGATCAGGGATTGGCCTCTGGGCCTTGCCTGAACGAGCTTCACTCTTCTAGGATTCTGTGAACTCACCCACGTCCCTTTTTTTGAGTAAGCCAGCTGTCAAACTCTACTGTCTGCACCTAGGACCCTTAATGACTCACAAGTGTCATTTA
Organism: Dolichotis patagonum; assembly: GCA_004027295.1. Classification (NCBI taxonomy): domain Eukaryota; kingdom Metazoa; phylum Chordata; class Mammalia; order Rodentia; family Caviidae; genus Dolichotis; species Dolichotis patagonum. The sequence goes on along the minus strand of PVJX010017679.1, from coordinate 29,756 downwards.
AAATTGGTACATGTGAACAAAATCTAACAGAATTATCAAGTGGTCAGCTATGCCCAAAAGAATATTTCAGGGGATCCATTTTAGATAGTTAGTTCAGGGAAATATTTCATTGTGAGAAATTAGAAAAATCTTTAACAGATTTCTCAGTGACTTTTAAGTGCTTGATCTGAGAAAAACATGTTTATTTTTGTTGTTTTCTAGAAATAATTTCCACTCATTTTCTGTAGTGGTCACATCATAATTTGAGTAATATGTCATCGACCTACATTATATTGGAAGAAGAAACCAGAATGGTTGGGGTAAGGACTGAGTTCCACTTGAGCCGGTAAATGATTTAATGTTGCAAGTTCCAAACATTTAAAGTCAAAGAGATTGATTGTTTCCTCTATCTCAACTACCAGTGAAAAAGAATTAGTAAACTGAGGCCCAGAAATCCTACCACTGTGACTCTCCCTTATTTTTTGTATATCAATGAAGAGTTTGAAAGTAAATCTAAGCTTGGGTTAAAAATGAGACAATAAGATCAAGGGTTGTTGTCAAAAAAATAATCTAGATCACAGGACTGTGGCCCTCACTTACCTCAGAGCACCATGCTCCTGACGCAGGTCTCCACTGTTTCAGGTAAGGAGATCTTCTGAGCCATTATTCCCATTTCTTTAACCCTAGCCACACACATTGCATGTTCCATCTTATCATAGATCCTAGTTAGTGGGGCATTGAGGCAGGTCAAAAACCAGGACTGTAAAATAAAGTGTAGGAAGAAATTGCCTGTGATCACTGGGGCCAGAATCTTAGGATTCAGGGTTATTGGTTGCAAATGCATCCTACTACTCCACAGTGTTTAAAGTGAAAATGTCATAAAAAAAAAAAAAGTAGTGTCCTATTCACTGGTGGATACGGACAGCATGAGCAGAGCTAGGCTGAAGTTGATACATACAAGACCAAACAGACAAAACGAAGCAGGGACAAGACACCAGATCACTCTCTCTTTATAAGTTGGAGGCTCCTAGCTGTGTCCTTCTGCTCTGGCCCAGAAATAAGCTATATAAGACACCTTAATGTACATGACAGCAACCACACCTCTACAAGTTGCTAATTACTCTAGCGAATATTCTGTGTATGTGCTACTTGCAGAGATTCAAAGTCCTTGTATGGCTACTGTCTTCTTCTATCACCTTGACTCCTTCCCAGTTTTTGGTAACTTCTAAGGCTGAACAAGAGTAGTAGCAGAGACCCGTTATTCGAAAACATAAAAGCTAAACTCCCCTATGCCCTTCCCAGCACTTAATTTGTGACTGTCTTGAAATGTGACACAGTCTTGAAATGTGTAACTGACTATGACATTCTTTTCTTACAGGCTGCTCAAATAATGATTGGTCTAATACACTGTTCTCTGGGATACTTCTGGTTATATTTACATATTCAACAATTTGCTGTACTTTCAGAAGTCTACAAGCCTATAACCTTCCTATCAGGATACCCATTTTTGTCATTCATATTTGTGAGTAAATTACCTTGCTGATAATCATTCATGAATTTACCAGTATGTTTAGTGTCTGCTTCTCCAGCCAGGCAATGTGTTAATGATGCCATCTGTGAAAAGTATAATCCCTTCTGTCAAGGAATTCATTCTTGTATCTTTGAAGCTGTTTTAAATTGTTAGTCTATAAACTTCTACCATACAAAAAGTCTCTTCAGCTAAGTGAATCTCAGGATCCAAAGAATGATTAGATTCCCAAAAAGCATGAGACAAATGTTTGGTGAATGTTCATCTTACTTTAAAATCATGTTTCCCAGTATATTGACAAACTGAGAACCAGGACTTAAGTTACTGGAGTGTTGTAGTCAGGTTTTACAAGGAGAAAGATTTAATACAGGACACATAATTCATAGGATTATTTTATAATATTCACCCAAAGAGTCAAATGCAAAAGAGTGCAAGAAATCTGTCCACACACTAGAGACCCAAAGAATCCGACCAAGGGCCTGAGTCCCACAGCAATGTCTTGTACAAGTCCAGCTGAAGACCTACAGCTCATGGCAATGTCCTCCATGAGTCCAACTGGAGGCCTAGAGCCCGTAATGATACCTCATGTGAGTCTCTATCAAGGATCTGCCCTGGGAAGGCCCAAAGGTCAGGGGTGGAAGCTAGGAAGTCTGCACCAGTGGGGTGAAGGATCTGTGCCACAGGCTAAGGGATCTGCACTAGAGCCAGGAAACAGTGCTCTAAATAAGGACCAGACTGCCCCTGAAAAGCACTGCAGTCATCATCAGTGGCGGTGAGGACCCAAGCTCCTTCAACAATGGGAACAGTCGAGTTCATATGAGGAAAACCAGCATGACAAGCTTCCCCAGGAAACTTAACAGCACACCACCTTCCCCTCCAGTTCCCTTACGCCGTTGGCAACAATCCTCAGGTGGGCTTTGCATACCCAGAACCACCTAGTTAATCCACTACCACATGGAGCAACAGAAGGAATTTCAAAAATAATTCAGCAAAAGTAAGGACGATCAGGATGCCATTGGCCTGAGAGAAATTTGGAATGGTTCAACAGGGATTTCTATTAGAGTTCTATTGTGTCCTACAGTAAATGGTAAAATAGTCCACTTCCTCCATTTTCTCAGCCACTTTTGAGTAACATCTATAACACAAAGTTAGTTCATTCTTTAAGCAAACATTTACTAAATACCTAAGGATCAGTCTCTGTTCTACTAAGTACTTCAGTTACAGCAGTTAGTAGAACACACCAGAATTAGAAACATACAATCTACCAAAAATGATTCATGAAGAAACAGAAAATCTCAATGAAACAACATGAGTTAAGAGATGGAATCCATACTCAAAAGCCTCCCTCATAGAAAAGGCACTGATCCCATGGTTTGACTGGTTAATTCTACCAAACATATAAAGAATTCATGTCAATTTTTAACTCCTCCTTAAAAAACAAAGAATAGTGAATAATTCTAAACTCATGTTGTGTGACAAGCACTATCCTGATACCAAATCCAGAAAAGAACAATTCAAGAAAATTACCACAAGAAAAGAACATTTCAAGCCAGACATGGTGGTGTATGTCTGCTGATAATCACAGCACTCAGAAGGCTAAGGCAGGAGGATAGTTGCAAGTTCGGGGCCAGCCTGGGCTACAATAGGAAGGTAAGTGGCAGGCTAAACTATACAGGAAGACCCTGTCTCAAAAAGCAAACAAACAAAAAAAGAACATTCCAATACCTTTGCCACACACAGATATAAAAATGCTAGGATCACACACCATGATAGAGTAGGATTCATCCCAAGAATGCAAGGATGATTCAACTGACAGGTCTGTACACTAAAAATGATAACACATTAATTTTTTTAAAAAGTTGAAGAAAATGTAAATCAATGGAAAGACCTCCCATGTTCCTAGTTGGGAAGGATAAATATTGTAAAAATATCCATACTGCCCCAAGTGAGCTATAGCTCTAATGCAAGTACCATCAACATTCCAATGACATTTTTTCATGGAAATAGAATACAATTGTAAAATTTGTATGGAACAAAAAAGACTTGAAATGAAAAATGCATTCTTAAGTTAAAAAGAGCAAAGCTGGGAGCATCAGACTGCAGACTGCTTGATCTCAAAATTTACTAGTATGCTACAAAATTCTAAATAAGATGGTACTGGCAAAATTACAGACATGTACACTGGTGAAACTGAACAGAGAACCCAAAAATAAACCTGTACATCTACAGTCAACTGATCTTGGACAAAATGCCAAAATCATATAACATGATGGTCAGGACAATCTCTTTAATCAATGACAATAAGACAACTGGATATTGACAGGCAGAAAAATGAAATTGGACCCTTATCTAGTATCACATGAAAAACCACCTCAAAGTGGTTCAGAGAATTAAAGACTGCAATGTAAGTGTGCAGCTGTAAAACTACTAAAAGAAAACATAGCTGGAAATGTTTCCTGATATTGTTCTAGAAAATTAGTTTTTTAAATAACAATAACTTCCAAACTCAAGCAACAAAAGCAAAAATAGATAAACCAAATAGGTAAACCAAAAAGCCCTTGTAAAGCAAGGGAAACAATCAACAATGAAGTGATAACTGGCAGATTGGGAGAAAATATTTGCAAATATATGACAAGGGCTGACATCAAAAATGTGTAAAGAACATCAGTAGCTCACTAGCAAGTGAATAACATGATTAAGAAATGGACAAAGAACGTAAATAGACATTTCTCCATGAAAGCAGATGCATAAAAAATGTTTAGCATGACTAATCATTATGGAAATGTAAATTAAATCAATGAGGTTATAGTGAATTTCATCAAAAATACAAATTATAACAAGTGTTAGTAAAGATGTAGATAGAAGGAAATCTGTGTATAATGTTGGTGGAAATACAAGGAATGTATTCATTATGGAAAATTACGTGTGTTCTTCAAAAAATTAAAAATAGAACTACTATTTGATCCAACAATTCCTCTCTGGATATATATCCAAAAAAACAATATGTCAGTCAGACATCTGTACCATATATTCATTGCAGAATTAGTGCAAGGTCATGGAATATTTTTCTTTCTCTCTCCAGCTCATTTCACTGAGCATAAAGTCATCTAGATTCATCCAGATTACAGCAAATAGCAAGATCTCCTGCTTAAAGCTGACAAGTGTTCCGTGTGTGTGTGTGTGTGCACGCATGTGTGTGTGTGTCATTCTTTTCCACTTGGAAGTTCATTAAGAACTTATAACATGACACCAAGTATGTTAGAAATACCCTTTTGCCCTCAACCCAAGAGTTACATTAATCCAGAGACAGTTTTCCTATCTCTCTTATAATTAACCATTGGATTTATTATTGGGTGATTTTTTTTCCAGTGGGAACCTCAGACTTACAATAGGGATTTTGGTATCTCAGCCCAATTTGTCTCAGACGTAAATATTCTTTGCATAAGTGTCAAGAATTACTGAAGTTCTGACAATAATTTCTTGGGTGACCATGCAAATACTGTATATTTATGTGTACCTCTTTCTATTCTCAGTTCATCATATCAGGAGCTTTAGCAGTAAGAACACAGAAGCATCCCTCCCCTTCACTGGTAAGTAAGAATGGCTGAACCTCTTCCAAAGAAAAATTCATTTCTCAAAGGGTATCAAAAGGACATAGTGCTGCCTCTTAACCAATAGAAATCTAAACAAAATACAGAAGTGTAAGTTTTCCTTACAATATTTTTTTTGTCTTTTTGAAACAGGGTCTCACTATGCAATTCAGGCTGGCCTTGGGCTTACTTTGTAGCCCAGACTGGTCTCAAACTTGCAACAATCCACCTGCCTCAGCCTCCCGAGTGCTGGGATTACAGGAGTGCACCACCACACCTGGCTCCCTTACAATATTTTTAATGGATATACTTCAACAGAATGCTTTAATAATTTCATAAAGCATCAGAATAATACAGGATGCATGAAAAAAAAACAGAAAATCAGAAATGGAGATTTAAATACAATACGCCACTCAGGAGCCCAGGATTTAGCTCGGTGGCACAGCACCTGCCTGGCAAGTGTGAGGTCTTGAGTTCAATTCCTAGTACCAAAAAAAAAAAAGATAAGCCATTCCAATTGACATGTCAGTTATGATAGAAACATTACCCATTCATGTATTGAAACACAAAGAAATAGGATCAGAATAATAATGTTGAATTTTATTGAATGGTTCCTATATGCAAGATGACTTGCTAAACTTTTTTTCATGTTATCTCACACCAAATGCTATTAGATAGGTAATTTATACTAAGAGTGTAAGCAAATATCCACAGATCTAGAATTATAGCTAGACTGGAAGTGATAGGGCTGACCTTTGAACAAAGAAAGCTCAGCTCTCAAATTCAAACACTGAGCCATTACTTGGGGAATGTGGCAGGAAAAACCAGTGTGTCAGAGAAGAAGGCTGGGGCTGGGGAGAATAAAAGAGAGGTCCAGGTGGTAGTCATGAGATATGGTCCAAGGACTCCTCAGACTAGCAAAGCAGAGTAAGATGGCACATACTGTTTAGATGTATTCACATGCCTCCCCTTTATTTCTCTCCATTTCTCCTTGCACTTCACCATTTTACTCTGGGGTTCCTCTCCCACTGACTGAAAAACTCCTCCAAGTATTTATTTTAGTGCAAATATACTGGTAATAAATTATCTGAGCTTTTGTTAGTTTGAAAACAACCTTGTGTTGTCATCGTTCTGAAAAATTCTTAGCTATGTACAGAATACCAAGCTGACAGTTACTGTATTTTACTTAAGAGTGTGATTCTGCTGTGTGCTGACTTCCAGCATTGATAACTCCAGGCTTCTGTTTGTCTTGTTTTGTTCCTTTTAGAATGTTGTGACTTTTCTGTTCCTTTCTACCTTTAGTTTTCAACAGACTTCCTATCACATTGCTAGGTGTGACTTGCTCTATGTTTATCTCACTGGAAATTTGCCAAGTATACGTATCCATAGAACTAAAGATTTGGGTTGCTATTTTCATCAGTTTTGGAAAATTGTTGGCCATGGTTCCTTCAACTATGACTTCTGCAAGACTGTCTTTCGCTTTTTCCTTTCTTCCAGGACTCAAACTGTAGGCTTGGTAGGTATTTTCAGTGTGTTTCATGTTTCTCACATTTTTTCCCTTTTCCTTTTTTCTTCTCTCTCTTTACTTCAATTTAACATTTCCTGTTGCCCTTCACTCTGAGACACAAATGCTGTTTGCTGTGAAGTTAAACTCAGTGAAACTGTGCTGTGGAACTTACTGAATTCTCCATGTCAGTGATTATATCTTTCAATTCTGCAACTTCCATTTGATTCTACTCTTAGATTGTAATTCACCTGTGAAATTTTCTTGTTCATCGATCTACTCCAAAGTTTTCTATTTTTTTCTGGAGCACATTAGGAGTTGTTACTTTAAAATTCTTATTAGTTTGAAGTCCATGAACTAGATCCTTTCTGAAACTGTAAATATGGTTTTATTTTTTCCAGTATTTTTAATATGGCCATGTCCTGTCTTTTAATGTGTCTAGTAATTTTTGACTGAGTACCAAAAAGTGTGTAAGAGAATGTATAGCAGTGTCAATTCACAGTTTGTTCTGCTGGAAAACATTCACCCACTCCTCTCTGGGCTGACAAACCAAGACTGAGGCTGTATAATGTTCGCATGAGGATTCATACATGCACACACTCACCCATAGCATACAATCCTCCAAAACTTTCAATGGACAGCCTGACGTGTTTATAAGAAAATCCCCTGGCAGTCCTGATTCATATCAGCAATGATTCACAATCTACCATCTTAGGAGAGAAATCAGTATGTAACTGGATCGTTTCTTTGACACTCTTGCCCCCAGAGTCTCTCCTCCTGTTTATATTTTGTCGTTTCCAGACCAGAAAGGCCACCGAACATTATGGTTATTCCTCTCTTCCAGCAATGAACCCCTATTCAGGCAAAACTCGATGCATCCACCTTTTGGTATAAGAAACATCAAAGAACGTCACCTGCAGAATAAACGTCTTCCCTCGCCACTGCCTTCCCTCCCAGGACTCTCGGTCCCTGTGTACTGTGGATTACTCCATCAGTTTCATGAGAACAGCATGAGCGTTTACATAGAAGGATTATTTTTTGTGTCAGATCCTGTTTTTCTAGTTTTCTTGCTGGAATATTAATCCATTATAGTGTTTTTAAATATACCAGGTACATATGTTTTTTAAAATAATTAGCTTTTCTGATACATAAAACAGTACATATTTAGGGGGCATGTCTTATTCATTTTTTTCATTGCTTATTCATTTTTCAATGCTTATTCATTCATTTCATTGCTTATTCATTTTTTATTCATTGCTGGGACAAAATACCCCACACCCAAAATGAAGGAAGAAAAGGTTTATTTCTTACAGTTCTTGGAGGTTTCAGTCCATACTCAGTTGGTTCCAAGACAGGGTGGCATGCAAGCGGGGGCTGCAGTTCATGACAGCTGCAAACAGCAAGGTGGAAACTGGCAAAAGAAGGAGACACACCTTCTTCATGTCCTTACATCATATCTTGGAACCTAGGTGAGTATAGCACTCACACTACCAATACAAGCCCTAGATGATGAACCAATCACAAACTCATAATTGCATAAGGTTTGGGGGCCACTGACATAAACTATGACAGGACCCCAAGTGAAATTTCAATAGGTGCTTCATGTATGATAGATATACGTCAAGTTGGATATAGCTACCTCCTGGAACATTTATCTTTTCTTTTGGTGCTTTCTCCTAGCTGTGTGAAATGCACACTACACTGCAGCCACCCGTCACCACCTTACAGTGCTAAACACAGCAGACTTCTTACTCCTCTTTCCCTGCAGCTTAGCGCCCAGTAATGAAGCTCTTTGTGTCTTAATTGGCAGTGGTAATTGCACACATTTATGGGCTGCAGTGTGACACTGTCTCCTCACTTTTACCCTCCCTCATTCCCAAGGGTGAATATGAGGCTTGCTAACTGTGTTATGTATATAAGTATAGCACTGGACACGGGGTCGAAGGGGAAGGAAGGAAGAATAGTGACACACTCCTTAAGAATATATAGGACAGGGCTGAGGATTTAGCTCAACGGCATAAGCACCTGCCTTGCAAGCACAAGGTTGTGAGTTCCATCTCCAGGACCGATAAAAAAAAAAAAGAATATATAGGACCAAAAAAAAGAATATATAGGACAACAAAAATAATATATAGGACAATGTTCAGGGAGAGGCACCAAAAGAGAAAAGAATGCTCATCGTGTAATACTTTTAAAGCCCAAAATTCACTCATGTCAGAAATGGAAATCTTTACAAGAGTTTTGTGGATGTTATTTTATTTGGGGGGTTTAATTTACTTAGAATGTTATATCATGGCAATGAAAATCAATGAAATTGGCAGAAACTTATGCAAATATGAATGAACATTGACTATGCAATATTTTAAAATAACACATTATAAATTTAAAAGCATATGAAGATAACAAATGTAATATATTAACTAGTGTTGATTTCTTACTGTTATTTTTCTTGAAATTCTGTATTATTTCTACCCTTTTCTGTTTTGCTTTTTAAAAATAAGAAAACTTCTTAAATAAAATTTTTAAAAATTTTTTAAAAGCATATAAAGAAACTCAAATGTGCAGCAATAGTATATAGGCTGAAGTAGAAGTAAAGTGATGGAAGATTTTTACATTTTATGGGTAGGGATTAAAGAATCAATCATTATTATCACTGGGACAACTCAAGATGATTATTGTATCTCTGGAGGAGTCACATACAAAAAGAAAATGTGTATAATTCTTGATAAGGAGTTAAAATAGGATAGTCCATCTGAAAAGCAATAAAAGGAATCAAATGGAATGTAGGCCAAATATATGTATGTCTATATTATATTATAATATACTTTCCATAAATATACTGTATTTATATATTATACTAGATTATATATTATATAATATATTATACTATAATATACTATAATGTTATAAACCCCATAGACATGTATTTTATGTTATAATATATAATATGTATTATATATAAATATAAATATCTATTTAGAGAGAGCAGGTGCCACATGGTGCTCACCTCAAACACAAGCAGGCAGGCCAAGGGTCACCCCAGCTGGGTGTCGTCAGCTGCCACAACCCTCAGGATCCACTCGGTTTCCCAAGCCCGGACCCTGAGGCCCTAGGGCCCCTGGGGGACATTCTCCATCTGAAACATAGCCTTCATGTAAACCAGGAAGCAGAAGACAGCCCAGAAATACACGCGTATACAATTAACTCATCTTGACAAAGGTGCCACTGTCACACATTTCTACACACAAAATTAAAACTTTACAACACTTACAATGGCATCAAAGCATGGCACACAGCAGGAATTGAATGGTGTGCGTAAAGTGTAAGAGGTCTACATACAAAACACAAAACTTCACTGAGCAACCACCATGGGAAATGGTAAGAAAATCCAGAAGCCAAACCACGCCTTCCCGTGAGCCAGCAGGTGGGTGGGCTGGGAGAGAAGACAACAGCCATCACCCTCCACCCCCCACTACTGGTATGCAGTAAGCTGATTCTGAGGAAGCCAGACTGAGGTGATAGCAATGGAAGAAATAAACAACTTTTTAAAAAAACCTTATTGAGTAAAACCTAAAGTAAACCTAAACAAATAGAAGAGGGATGTACCCATTTCATGGATTTTCAAATTCAATGTTGAGACAAGTTTCTTTTTATTCACTGTAATTCCAATCAAATGTCAGCAAGTAACTTTTGTTTAAAAATGAGATATATAATCTGAATAGACCTATAAGTGTTAGAGATATCAAATCAATAACTTAAAATCTCTAAAACAGAAGGCAAGGATGAGTGCATGAATTATACCAAATATTTAAGGAAATATTATACCAGTTTCTTGTAGTATCTTCCAACATATAGAAAAAGAGAGTACTTAATTTACTTTTTGAGGCTATTATTACACTGATTCTAAGATGATATGAAATAAACCATATATTAGTTTTATTCAGGTACATAAATGCAAAATTCCTTAATAAACATTATAATATTTGCATCAAGTCCAACAAACCTTAAACATAATTTTACAGCATAATCTTACAGCATGCAAGACTGCCTCAGCATTTTAATCAGTGTACTCTCTCCAATGGACAGGCTAGTGATCATATCTTTGCGTAAAAAGTACCTGTAAGATGGCATGATTGGGAGTGAGGCAAGTATATTCCCACTTAGTGAGCCTTCTCAGCATCAGATCAGATGCCCTAACTACTACAGTAAGAGAAGAAAATTAAATGAATAGTATAAAGATCAAAAAGGAAAAAATAAAAGTGTTTTTGTTTGCATGCTACGTATTTGTCTACATAGAGTTTTTCAAAGAATCATAAAATACAATTCCTAGAGCACATAAACAAATCATAGCAATGATGGATAATGCAAGGTTTACAGACAAAAGTGAATTGGCTTCCTGTGTACCAGCAATCAACACCAGGATTTGGAGTGAAAAACAATTGTCATCTAAAATAGCACCCAGGACCGGGAAATTAGCTCAGCGGCATAAGCACCTTACCTTGCAAGCTCACGGTTGTGAGTTTGATCCCCGGTACAAAAAACAATAAAATAAAATAACACCCAGAATAATGTAATACTTAGATATAAAGCTAACAAAAAATGTAAGAAATGTTCATGTCTTACAAAAGACACAAACTCTAGTAAAAAAAAATAAAAAAACTAAAAAGATTAAGATGTTTTATGTTCATGAACAGGGAAATTCATTGGCAAGATATCAGCTCTTCTCACTTGATCTATAGAGTCAATACAATCCCAATCAAAATCTTGACAAATTATTCTATAAATATCAGTTGTAAAGTGCATATGGACAGTCAAAAGTCCTGGAATAGTCAACATGATATTGAAGCAAAAGAATTCAAAGGACTGGCACCACTGAAGTTCATGACTGGTTACAAGTCACAATGATGAAGACAGGAGGAGAGCAGCAGAAGAACAGGCAGACAGATTAATGGGGCAAACTGGAGAGCCCGGAAATGCACCATGAATATGGGCCGCTGATCTGTACTAGGGAGTCAAAGCAGTAAAATGAAGACAAGGTAGTCTTTCTAGCACACAGCGCTGCACACCTGGGCGCGCACACACATGGAGTCTACACAGAGACATTCCATGCTTCACAAAAATTAAGCGCAACATGAGTCACAGACCTAAATGTGAAATGTAACAGAAACTTGCAGAGGACAAAATCAGTATGATCTTGATGGATATATAAGACACACCTCAGTAAAGTTAAAAATGACTTCTACATGAAACAAGAATGAGAAGTTAAGCCACAAGGTATGAGATAATATTTGCAAAAAAACATATCCGTGAAAGACTGTTATCCAAAATACACAAAGAACTCTTAAAACTCTGTGACAATGAAGTAAACACCTTGATTTTAAAATGAGCAAATACCCAAACGGATATATCACCAAAGAGATATGCAAGTGGCAAATAAATACCTGAAAAAATGGTCAACATATGTCATTATGGAATTGCAAATTTAAACGAGATACTGCAAACATGTTAATTAAAATACATATACATACATACATATGTACATACAGTGAGACTATTGCACACCTAGCTGAATAATACCAACAATATTAAACACTAGCAAGGATATAGATCAGCAGGAGCCCTTAGTACTAGTGGGATTCCAAGATGGCACAATGGTTTTGGAAGCCAGTTTGGCAGTTTCTTGCAAAGCTAAACATACCCTTACCATGTGATCCAACCATCACATTCCTTTGTGTCTACACAAATGAGCTTACAACCTATGCCCACAGAAAAAATCTGCACATAGCGGTTTACAAGAACTTTATTAATAGTTGCCAACGTGCAAATAGCCAAGATATCCACCCATAGGTAAATGGATAAATAAATGGGCATATCCTACCAGGGGAACATTAATCATTAATAAAGAAATGAGCTAACAAGGCATAAAAAATGAAGCATTCTAAATGGATATTACTTGGTAAAAGAAACCAAACTCAAAAAACTATATATGATACAATTCCAACTATATGACATTCTGCAAAAGGCCAAACTATGGAGATAACAAAAATACCAGCATTTTCCAGGACATTGAGAAGGGAGTATGAATAGAAAAAGCCTCAAACTACTCCAAAAAAATTTTTAACAAGTCAAACTGATTCCAAAATATAAAACTTTTTCATACTAAGACAATCTCAAAAAGTACGAAAACAATCTTTCTTTCTTTTGAAGACTTATCAAACTTTACAATCTAAAGCAGCATGACATTACAGTAGAATAGAACAGACTAGAAAGAGACACTTGATATGGCGATCTCCTCTGCTGGCCATTGTGAAACTGGACAGCAGTAGAGACACAGCTGCTGTCTCAGTAATCACTGCAGTGCAGGCTGGACTTCATCTCCACATGCTTTGTGGGGACATGTGCAAGAAATCTGTTATAGGAAGGCTGCAGATCTAAATTGAAAGCAACCATAGAGAGCTCCTACACACTATGTTAGGAATGTGTCTTCATGATCTTGTAGTGAGTTATAATTTCCTTAACTGGAAAAACACTATCCCAAAAAGAAAATCTAAATGAAACTCAACAACTATGATTCATCAAAGGGAAAGAAAGTGCTCAAAAGGAAAGAACAACTGGGATAGGGGAAAGGAAAAAAGGAAGAAAGGAAAAGATTATATGTATGCAGGCATACATATATGAATGTATGTCTGCATATGTATGCAAAATACATAACTATACTGCTAATCTCTGTTCATCAGAAAGAACAGTTTGTACTGTCATTTTTGGATTATTTGATCATTTTTTATGCCTAAATCTTGTAACCTGAACAACTACTTCTAAAATAACAATAGGCAATATATTAACTAGTGTTAATTTCCTACTAGTTTTTTTGAAATTCTGTATCATTTCTATCCTTTTTTTCTGTTTTGCTTTTTAAAGTAAAAAGAAAGAATTATGATTCATCAAAGACATATTAATAGAGAAGAGGAAAAAAAGGTATGCCACAGAGGAAAATTGTTTTCACACTTACCACCAGCAAAAGACTTGTAACAGTAGAAATATCAAATGGCCTAGCCATGGTGCTTATCCCTGCCCAAAAGTGACATCAGCACCACGCAGGCGTATCTGTGCCCGCGTTCACTGCAGTATCATTCCCCACAGCCCACATATGGAAACACCCATGGATGTATGAGTGAAGAAACTGTGGTATCGATGGTGTCTTGGTAACTTTTCTCATTGCTGAGACAAAATACCCAAAACCCAAAGTTAAAGGAGGAAAGGTTTATTTCAGCTCACAGTCTGTAGAGGTTTTAATATATAGTCTGCTGGCTCTAAGGCAGGGTAGCATGGCACAGGGGCATCACAGAAGAGAAATAGTCCCTGGCAGGGCAGGCAGGAGACAGCAAAGCAGCAAGCAGCTGCAGTAGACCGCTTTCTCTCTTCTCTTATTCTATCCAGGCTAGAAGCCTATTCATTGGTACCACCCACCGCTGAGGTGGAACTTTCGTTATCCACACCCAGAACTATACTGATTCCAATCAGTGGACTGATTTAGTATCACACACCCTTAACCCTAGCATTGCACCCTGAATCCACATTCCCACACCCTAGAACCAGCCACCTCCAAAAAGCCCCACCTATGAGTGCATGAGGTTTTGAGGGGACATCCAGGTGCCAGCCCTAGCACATAGAAAATGGGATACTTACCAGCATTTTAAGAAGACAGGGACATTTGCAACAATATGGACAGAAGTAGAGGACATTATGCTAAATGAAATAAAAATACTGTGTGAATGGGAGAGAAACTTCACCAGCTGTTCCTCAGACAAAGGACTAATATCTGGAAAATACAAAGAACTCAAAGAAATCAGATGCCTCCCCCAAATGTGAAGACCCAATCCAAAAATGGTCATCTGAAATGAATAGGCACTTCTCAGAGGCAGAAGTACAAACAACAAATGTATATATGAAAAAATGTTCAACATCACTGGTCATTTGAGAGATGCAAATTAAAACAATACTGAGATTCCATCTCACCCCAGAAAGAATGGCTGTTATCAAGAAATCAACCAATAATAAATGAAGAGGGGCTGTGGGGAAAAAGGAAGTTTTCTCCACTGTTGGTAGCAGCGTAGACTGGTACAGCCACTGTGGAAATCAGTGTGGAGAGTTCTCAAAAAACTAGGACTAGAGGTTTCATTTGATCCAGCTATTCCCCTCCTTGATAACTTCTCAAAAGAATTAAAAAGTGATGTATGTGTATCTGTGTTTATAGCAGCACAGTGTGTAATATCCAAATACTGTAAACAACCCACGTGTCCCTTAACGGGTGAATGCATAAAAAAGATGTGATTTTTTTACACAGTAGAGTACTACACTGCCATAAAGAAGGATTAACTTGAGACATTTTAGGTAAATGGATGCAATTTGAGAACATAATTTTAAGTGAAATAAATCAGACATGCATGTTTAAATATCACATTGCCTCTCTTGTATGTGAAACCAAAAGCATAAGTGAGGACCAAAATGAATGACAGATACTGAAAAATACGAAGAAGATGTTCAAGTGGGAAGAGGAACAAGGGAGAAGGGAGAGGAAAAGAAAGGGATGGAACAGGGATTTTAAAAATGAGAAAGACTGAAAGGAAAACAATAGAAACAAAGGTTTTTTTAAGGGGAGGAGGAAGAAGGATGGAAGGAAAGGGAGCAATGAGGGGGAAAAAAGAATCAGGGTATATCATTTCCAGGTACAAATGCCTGATGCTGAATGTGATCATTTTGTACATCAAATGAATACCAATGGCATTAAAAATAAATAAATAAATAAATAAATACACACACCGTGTGATGTCCCCTATGCGTAGGGTCTAGTAACAGTCTGAGTCACCAGAACAGAAAGCAGAGGGATGGTCCCGGGGTGGGAGGCCCGGGTCCAAGGATACAAACTCACAGTTATTAAATCAAGGGCTCTAAGATGCAGACTGGTGTTGTATATCAAAAGTTTGCTAAGAGGGTGCATTTGAAGAGTGGTTATGTGATGTGACGGATGTGTTCATTTTATTTATTATAATAGTTATTACAATTTGCATATGGATACCAGAATGTGCTGTGTAACTTAAATATATGTACTAAAAATACAAGCAGGATGCTCAACTCGTCAACCATCAGGGAATTGAATAAAAACGAAAACCACCAGGAAATACTGTAACAAACTCACCATAACTGTAAATTTGTTGACAATAATGTTAAGCAACTGTTGGTGAGTGTTTAAATTTCTATAACCAGCTCAAAAATTTATCCAGCAAAGTCCTCCAGAACTGAACATGTGTGTAACCCATGACTCAGCTATTCTACTTCTAGACACACGTCTAAGAGAAACATCTGGCCTGCAGCTTGTGAAAGAACACAGAAGTTTATAACCTCCTTTTTCATAGTGGCCAGAACTGCACACAACCCATTAACTGTGCACACGTTTCAGTACATTCACAGAGTAGGAAATAATATAGAGATAAAAAATGAGCAAAAACTCCTTCTGTAGGCTACAACATGATGTATGTCTTACAAACCTGGTGTTGCGCAAAAAATAAGGGACAAAACAATACATACTGCATGGCTCCATTTACATAAAGGAAAACTACCCTAAGACTTTGGGAGTCAGCTAGTAGATTCTCTTGTGGAGAGAGATCAAGTAACTTCCAGGTGCTAGGTATAATCTCTTGATAGATGTGGTGCTCACCTGAGTGTCTGTATTCTAGAATAATTCTCAAAGCTGAGACCCAGAATCTATTCTCTCTCTAATAAGCATGTTACACATTAGTCTTTAGGTTCAAAACCACTTCTATGTAATGTATTATAACATATAAGAGGAAAATACTGAAACATCTAAGTTGATTCAGAAAAAGAATTGAATAAAGTTCATACATATTCATGATTTAAAAACTGTTGGTGGTGCCCTTTTGCTGATAAATAATACATATCAAAACTTAAGCAAATATCACATTTGATAATATAAACTTTAAAATGTCCATATTACAATTAGGCAGTAAAAGAGGATAAACTTTCATTACTACTAATCAACACAGGAATTTGATGTCCTGATTAGAGATAGGGCAAGAAAACATTAGAAATATGAATATTGGAAAGGAAGGACCAAAACTGTATTTTAAAATGATATTCATGACTTTTCTAGGGCCATATAGTAATCTGTATCCATAGATAACTATCGATTGATCCCTGATTATCATTATTATTATACTCTACTCATATTCATTGTCCTCTGATTTTCTTTCCCATTAAACAGTAGCACTTTTGTATTTGCCTCAATGCAGGCAGTTAAGAATTTTGTGTTCAGTGAGTGAATGAAATGGGTACAGGTGACCCCGGAAAACCAGTGAGTCCTACTGGAATCCTGATGTATGAACTTGGAGGTTGGGAACACTTAAAGTAACATTTGTTTCTGAAAATAATCTGAAATTATGACAAATCATGGTTAGCATACCTGTCACTAATGCAAATTAATAGTTTCATACAATTTTTTTGTTCTCCAAATGACTTCTTGATATTTTTGTGTCCATTCCAGCTAGTGTACACCATAAAGATGAATGTCAACAGTTTTGTCTTAGCAGTACTTGGTATATTCCTAACTGTATTGGAAATTGTATTCTTTTTACTGCACAATGAGAATATTGAATGGCCGCATGTAAGTACAAAGTTTTACAATACTTTTTTTCACAAATGCTGATACCGTAAAATTATTATAAATAAGTGGCTATTGTTTTGCTGTTAGATTAATATGGGCAGTACTGATATTATTAATTCATATTTGGCATGACCACAAATACTAATGCAGACTACCAAGCAGATCCCTACACCTGTGGCCTCAAAATCTCTCAACATGTCAAAGTAATGGTGCTATGTAAAATAAAAGGGCCAAAAATCTAGATTATTGAGATGAGTGAGGGACACTGGTAAAGAAACACACACACATTTTAAAAATAGCACTATCTCTTCAAATATATACAGATCAGAAGCTGCTCGTGGACTCAGTTTGCTAGATACAGTTTAGAGGCCAACATCTCCCCAATTCCAGTACCTGGAATTCAATGGATGGCCAATAAGTGTTTGCTGAATGAATAAATGAATGGATGTTTGTTACTGAACTATCCCTTCGATACTATTTCCAGATTTGCATATAAAATACATCTGATAATCAGAAATTGGAAAATCTCTGCACACAACAAGCAGGTACCACATTCCCAAATGTGCCATAAATTCTTGATACATAGTTAGCCATCTCATTTCAGCTTAACAATGTACACCAGGAGTGGAAATTGAAATGGAGCAAAGATGAGCTTCTCCATCATGGGGTCCTCAGTTTTTTAAGTTGTTGAAAACCCTATACTTCAGAGAGGGGTACCAGGATGGCAGGATTTCATAAACCTGGTGAAATTAGGTTAAAGAAAAGAAGCAGTCTTTTTCAACAAATGTAAATGATGACAGGACGTGTCTTAATTACTTTCTCATTGTCAAGACACAATACACAAGACCCAAACTTAAAGGAGGAGAGGTTTAGTTTGGCTCCCAGTTTGCAGAGGTTTCAGTGTAAAGTCAGCTAGTTCCAAGGCAGGTGGCATGGCAGTGACAGAGGAGAAACAGCTCATGGCAAGGCAGCAGTAAGCAGAGAGATCAAGGAAGGAGGAGGCAGACAGGCCCTCCAGGCCACGCCCCCACTGCCCCATCTCCTTTACCAAGCTCTACCTCCCAACAGCATGTTTAACTATAGACTCGCCAGTGGACTAATCCACACTGATGAGTATCAGGCCTATTCAGTCACTTCCCCAAAGCCGCATGACCATACAAGACTTTAGTGGGACCTCTCGGCATAAACCACAACAGAATGCTTGGAGCAGATGTTTGCACCCAGGATTTTTGCTACCATAAGCCTCATTGGTATTTGTGTCAGGAATATACTTAGTGTTTTGTGGTCCCATATACACTGCAGGCCTAGTGGGAAGGGAAGGTGGAGGGCTCCAGAGGTCCATTATGTGTTCACCTCTTTCTGATTCTGCTAATGCTTTATTGATGTAGCAGCTCTTTACCCATGTAAAGGTTTTGTTTTCAGGTTTTAGAAGTAAGTAAGAATACTTTAAATATTAATTGAGCAGCTAGCTAATATCTCTCTAAGGATGTCACTCATATTTGCACAAACACAAAAGACAGAGAACAAATAATAGTGCATTCAAAGCTCACCCTGCCACACTCTCTGGAATCTCATTTCATTACACAATGTGATCTAATTTTATTGAAAAAGTTCAGCAACAATGTTTAGAAGTATGACATGCTGCATGCCTATGCTAGGATAGAGATATAATAAGAATGGAAGTTTTCAAGGAACAGGTATAGTGTGGAAAAATCTTTCATGTAAGTTTTCTAATTTCAGTACCTAAAACATATTTCATGACAAATGCTGGAAGGTGCCACCCTGAAGCTCCATTAGTATTGTCATTGTGTACAACAGAGTGACTGATTGCCAAATATCAGAACCTGAGACTTAGTAAATACAAGGGATAATCAAACTATAATGTGTTCAAATTTTTTAAAAAAAATTTTACAGTAAAAGACACACAGCCACGGTCCCCCCAAATAATCCTCTGCTTCGGACACACTTATCCCATCATTCTCCCTCTTTCTGAAGCAGTTCTGGAAATCCTCTCTTGTCTTTTTTAAGTACTCTATGATCAGAAGTATGACAAAAGCTGCAGCAAGTGCCATCCAACAGGAAGTGAAAACATGACACTCAGCCTTCATCCATCTTACTCACCATGCCTGGCACTGTGAAACTTCCAGCTCTTCCCAAAAGTTGAAATGACCATGAAAGGTCAAATTTCGAATCAGTGTGGGACAGTGAGGTACCCACAGCAGCACAGATGAAGGCACTCACAGAAGAGGGCTTCCAGGTGGCAGCAAGAATGGGACAGCAAAGCGGAGTATTTTGAGGGACCTCCATAGCAACATCTTCTGTAGTAATTTCTTTTTTTAATTTTAAACACTCACTGTGTGTCTCAGTCACATGGCATATGTTGTGCGGCCAACATAGCAGCCTCTGAGGCCAGAAACTCGCGCAGCCCTTTCCTAACACAGCATGATCTGGAAATTACAAGGTCTCGTCCCCACCCCCCGCACACCCCTCAGAGGCTCCCATCATCGTCAACAACCAAAAGCCCTGGGAGGAGTGGCCCTTCCCCAGGCTGCCATCCCCTGCACACCAAAGGCCACCAGCATCCAGGGGAGAGTCAGGAATACCTGCACCAAAGTACTTTGTGACTCTTTCTAAACAGAGAACCAGCCAACAGTCCCTTGCACTAAAAGCAACTCCAGTTTCTTTTCTTTATCTGCTCTCAAATAGAGAATAATAATAAAATTAGATTAATAATAAATATCTAGTGAGGACAGACATATGTAATAAAATACAGATGAATACCGAAGTCAAAATTTTATAGTTCAACCAAATATGCTATTTTAATACATGAATTTTGGAGTATGTCCCTTGTGAAATCAGAATGAAAAGTAATAACACAAACATGTAAGGGGTTTTTTTTTAGAATACTGTGATTTGCAAAATCAAATCACAATTTTTGCCATAAGTTGCATGATCAGGAAAAAGAAATGCAATCATTATAGACTAAATTCTCTGTTAGACAGAAGTGTCTCAATCCATCATAAACAAAGCAAGTAATAGTATTTTGCATTGAAGTCAAGTGTTTGTGTAGAGCTCAACATCACAGACCTGGTGTTGGGAGGTAGACCAGGAGGCTAAACTCCTCTGCTTCTGATAGCCCTGCACCCCCAGCATCCAAGATCAGATTGGATATAAAAGAGATTTTCATTTATAGCTGTCCACTATGCACTCATAGAATAGTTCCCACAGCAAAAACTATGCAGCTTCCATAAATCTATCTCTTATTTTTAAAAATTTTACAAAGAAATACTGATGAAGACCAGGAATATAGGTTAGTAGCACAGCACCTGCCTGGCAAGCACAAGGTCCTGAGTTCAATTCCTGATAAAAAAGGAAGGGAGGAAGGAAGGAAGGAAGGAAGGAAGGGAGAGAGAGAGAGAGAGAGAGAGAGAGAGAGAGACTGAGGAAACTATTTAAAAAATCATTTTTATTAAGGGCCAAGAAATTGTAGAGCAACACTGTGCCTCCCAGTGGTCTGGTCTGATCAAGAAAGATAGATCAGTGAGACAGGAAAATGATGATGTGCTACGCTTCAAACTGTATTTCATAAATAGACCATAGTCCTCATAAGAATCGGTTATCAGGGGCCAGGGATTTAGCCCAGTGGCATAAGCACCTGGTAGGCAAGTGCAATGTCATGAGTTTGATCCCCAGTACCAAAAAGAAAAAGAATGGTTATCAAACTATTCTCATGTTCATAATACTCTAGACTGGAACATGAAGATATCAGTAATGGCATGAAGATGTTGAAATTAAAATACCAGACCATAAGTTTCAGGTTTTTAATACATCCTCCTGAGTAAGGTTTTGGTGTAGGTTTGAGCACTTATTCACTCTCAAGCAGTTATAACTGGAACTTTGCTTAGATTCCATTCTGGCACAGAAATCAGAATCTCAATATTTTATACCATGAATCATGCTTGAAAACTTTTTTGGGGGGGGCGGTACCGGGCATCAAACTCATGACCTCGTGCTTGCAAAGCAGGCACTTATGCCGCTAAGCTAAATCCCTGGCCCTTGAAAACATTTTCAATAGAATATTTTGGTGAAAAGTCCATCCTAAAACCAATCTTAAAGAAATAATAACATTCCCCCAAAAATCTGGATTTAAGGAGAATCATAACTTCTAGTCATTTCACCAAGAAAACCGTGTGATGATTACTCAGAAGAAACTGACACAGAAAATGTATAAAATTATCAGATAAAAACAATAGAATTGAGGCACACATACCCAAATTAATTGTAAATCATTGATATCCAGTTTAACAAGAGCATCTGTCTATGGTGGTAATGTGTAGCTGGGTGTCTCCCAAAAGGTATTCCAGTCACTAGAATATCACCGAGAGCCCAAGCAAGGCCAAACACTGCCCTTTTTATTATCCTTGTCACTCAGATGTTTATTGCCTACCTGTCAGAGATCAACTCCTGCTTGCCCAAACCCTCTGTCGCAATCAAATAGAAGATTCTCAGCAGGATCGCCAAGGATAATAAACCTACGTGGTACAGTCTCTCTGTAGTCTGTTCCAGCTTGTAGAGAATAGAGACAGATCATAAGCAGTCACTGTGAATGCTGGCATCATCATGTGCGTGGAAACAATTTGGCAATAGCTCCTACAAACCAGGTTTCATGACAACCATTTTAAGCATCCAAATGAAAGCACTGTATGAACCAAAAAAAGAAAGCAAACTCAGTATCAGTATATTTGTGTTTTTAAAACATATAGATATTAGACATTGCAGTTAAAAGATTCCATGTACATATAATGCTGAGGATATGGTTTTAAATGTAGATGTACTATTTATAACTCTCACAGTATTATAAAAATATACATATAAGAAAACAGACATCATGAACTTGAGAGTCTGTCAAAACTAGGTAGACAACTAAGGAAAAGAGAAGGTGGGTCTGCAACCAAGTTCCAAGCAACCCCGGCATTCAGTGATACTATTGTTGTTATCTTAACCTCTCCCAAGTCTCAGTTCTTCCACTCAAGAATGCTCATGCTAATGATCATGATAATGCTGTCTACCACAAGGGCTTGTTGAGTGGATGTGATGAAACAATGCATACAAAGCACTTTGCATTGTTTGCATTATGCATTGCATTGCATAGTCTGTGCTGTCGTTCCAGTTATGATCACAGAACAGACAAAATCACCACAGTTTTACTGATGATACCAAGTGGGGGCACTAGCATTATAGGGTGTTTTCCTGTTTTCTAAATTTTCCACAAGGATGCATTGCCTTTGTGTTGCTAAAACTTTTAGGAAGGCGAAGATCTGTGAGGAATATAGATTTTCTTCTTGTATTTAGAAAAGCGGAATGATGCTTTCGGTCTATGTGTGTATATTCTCCAGCACAGAGATGGTGCTGGCCTGGAAAGTCACCAGATGGGGGAAGCAAGCATTTCACCAACACACATAGCGTGAGTATTTCACTACTCTGTCTACTTACGAGTCCTGGCTTTGTTATGAACCCAGGCTAAGGAGTCAAGTCTTGGCAGGAATGTTTTGTACTGATTGCTGCCTCTAAACACTGAGCTGGAAAGGTCTGGACCAAAACTGTCTGCTCGCAAATGAAAAAGGTTATGCCTGGATGAGATTTAGGGTTAAAGAGGCATGTATCCATATCATTAGGAGGCAGTACTTCAGTGCTGTATCATTTTCTGACTCAGATCTGGGATATTTGAAGGACAGTCCTATGGAGCTCAGTCCACTGGGTCTGTGGCCTCTGATTATCAAGTACAGTTAAATCCCTGTCACCTAGAGCTCCAAGGATTAAGGGAAGTGATGTATTGGGAAAGGAGAGGGAAACACACCATTTCCAGACACTGCCAGTCCTGGAGGAGACTAGTGGTTCAGCAGTGATTTCTTTCTCCACTCCATCCAGCTCTGACAGCAGTCCTGGAGTTCACACTCATTCACGGCTGACTGAAAACAGGTCAAACTTTAGTCAGCTAGGAGCAAGGGAATTAAAGTGAAGATTCCAAATTGTATGAGAAAAATGCAAGAAAATAAAATATCAAGTTACATGTGGACATAGATAGAAGAGTGAACCCCAGCAAATCTGCACATATCAAACTTTACCCAGCACCTTTGAGACATGTGACAGGAATATAGATATCTTAAGTTAATTTTTCTTATGCTAATCAAAAATACCTGGCACCCAAAGTTAAAGGAGGAAAGTTTATTTCAGCTTGTAGTATGTGGAAGTTTCAGTCCATAACTGGCAGGATGGTGTGGCAGAGGGGCATCACAGAGGAGATACAGTCCATGGCAGGGCAGAAGGCAGCAAGGCAGCAGCCTGCCTCTTCCTTTTATCCCTTCCAGGGCCCCTGCCATTTGGGTAGTGCCACCCACACTCAGGGTGACCTTCCTGTTATCCACACGCAGAACTGTGCTAAACCAGCTGATGGTCTAAGTTAGTCATCATGCACCCTTAATCCTAGCATCACACACCCTATTCCAGCAACCTTTTAAACTCCATCTATGAGCATATGAGGCTTTGGGGGGACATCTAGATACAAGCCGTAACAATGGTGTTCTGAAGTAAAGGACAACTTCTCAAAGGGGTGTTTACCAGATGGCTGGAAAATCATCATCAGGGAAGACAAAAACTAAGGTAATTTAACTTAAAAGCCATCAATGGCCAAAACGTTGAGCTCTCAAAGCCCCATGCTGTCTGGAATGACATTCAATTCATTAAGGATGTTGAGAAAAGAAGATGGTTTGACTGTGTAAATAAGGATATAGTATGAGAATGTCAAGGAAAAGAGAAAAATGCTTGAGAGTGTGTAAACAGTTTAAAAGTCTTCTTAAAGAAGGAAAATATAAACAAGGTAGGAGCTGGATAAGGCTGTTAGAGGAAGTTTGTGGGCTCCCATGGGTGGTTCCTGCCCTCACTGGAGCCGGGGAGATGGAGAAAGGGAGATGGAGATGCAGTGAGGAGGACACCTCAGAGGACCTCTCCTGCTGTTTCAATTGGGGGTGCTCCATGCCCTGGCAAGGGGAGGCAAGTGAGTGGTGGGGCTCACAACTGACATGGAAAAAGAACAGCTTTGGACCCAAATATAACCCAGCTTGTACTCCTGTTTATTTCTTCTAATTGGGAGGCTGGAAGTGTCTACCTAAAGTTCAGTAGACAACAGTTTAGAATTCAACTTTGGGAATTATAAATTTGCAGGTCATCAACTAACCTTAGCTGTGAAAAGCGTTGCCCATGAAGAGACCAAGAAACCACTGATGAAAACCACAAAGGACCTAAATGGCAGAAAAAATTAATTAAAATATGGGTAAAGGGCCAGGTTCATGACACTAGAAAATACTAGCCAAGTAGTGGAGTGGCCCAAGTTTTAGGTCAGGGCCCTGAGCATAAGCAAAGAAAGCATGGCTGTAATCAAAAGCAAAACAAACAACACACACAACCAGCTACTGAAATCCTCCAGATAATTCTGATCCCTGGGTTCTGAGCCTCTCCTGGGGTCTCTGTGGAGGAGTGGCCTCCTGCCGGGAGACACCAGCAGAGAACAGACTGTGGAACCCCAGAGAGCCATCAGGATAGTCCTGAATATTAAATTATGTTTTGTGAATCTGTACCCACGGCACATGACAAAATACACCCTTACTTAACTGTAATGAAGTCCTGTTCTACTTTCCAGTTATTCTAAATGCTTTCCTGACATCAAAACAATCAAGCATGGTGTTTACTCTTAATCATTAAAAGTTCTGTTAGTTTGACTTGAAAACTAAATTTGCACATATATTCATGAGGTGGACTGCTGATAAACTGTGGCTTTTACATTTCTAACCAAAAAAGAGAAAGGAAGGGAAGGGGTGGGGAGAGAAAAGGAGAGGAGGGAAGGCAAGGAAAGGAGTGGAAAGGAAGAAGAAAAAAATGGAGAGAGAAGAGGGAGGGAAGGGAGGAAGAGAAGGAGAAAAGGAAGGAGGAAGGAAGGAAGGAAGGAAGGAAGGAAGGAAGGAAGGAAGGAAGGAAGGAAGGGAGGTATCCAAAGCAAGTGTGTATCTTTCTTGGGTAAAAAACTCACTGTGAGAATGTCCCCTGTATTATCCCTTCCAAAGGACCATTTCAGTATTGTTATTAAAGAGTAAGCTATGAAGAGAAGAGGGGGATGAGTCACTTGTGTCTCCTTAGGACTGTTCTCTCCCTAAGTCCCTGCATTCTGTGACTCTGTGTCACCTGCCAGGTCAGAAGCAGGAGATAACTGGTAACAATTAGTGGAATAACTCAGTGACGTAAGACAAGAGCACTGTTCAGAAGGTATTAATGACCAATTTGCTAATTATTCACCTACCTCAGTTTCGTGGCACCAGGAGACCCTTCTTCCTTAGAACAGAACCATCCTGACCTCACTCCAGGATGAGACAGTTAAAGTGAATGAAAAACAGATCGTCATGTCGTTCAAGACTTTTTCCAGAAAGTATCCGTTAGTGAAGTTTGTCCTGATGTTGCTTTTTTTCCTATTCTGTAAATAAAAATTGGAACGGATGACTCTGGTTATATTCTCTGTGCAGGGGGTGCTGGGCACAGCTCTCTCCGTTTGGATCCAGTTGTCTGGCACTAAGGAATTGCTTCCCCCAGGAAGGCTTCCTCTGCCGGGGAGCAGTTTTGGGGGAAATGTACTAATAAGCAAGGTGGAGGCAGGAAGGACACATCATGTTGATGGAAATTAGCAGGAAGGATACACATCAATGCCTGGATACTCTGGTCTGTGTTGCCGGCAGCCCTGAACGCACTGTACCCTAAATGCATCCTTTGTAAATTATCCTCAATAACTCCCTGGACTTTGCATGACTTGCCCATTAGGGAGAAGGCCTCTTTCCACCCTCCACATTTGAATGAATGAATGAATGAATGCCCATTAGATTAATTCATTCACCAGACCTCAACAACAGTGAAGCTTTCAGGTCCAATTCCCGAAGAGGTTCAGCACCCTATGCCTACCCCAAACAGTGCTGCGCGGCCTCATCAAAACAGGTTTTATGACGTTGTTAGACACTTTAAATACACAGTTTTAGGACATGTTCGCTTTTTTCTCTTCTCTCCGTCCTCCCCTCTATAGAAGCCATTCTGTTTTCAGTACGTGTGTCTTTTAAACTGCTTTCTGTTACTAATGTCTAAAACGTTGTACACATTTGGTGCACACACAGCCACGCGTCTGCGGGTGAGTACACATCGTGAAGTCACCACCACCCCAACACCACAGGCCTTCCTGCAGCGCCCCAAGCTCCCCTCTGCCTCCTCGCTGAGGCCCATCCGCCCTCCTCGCAGTACTAATAAAGCCGATGTTCTATAGTAGATCTCCCGTGCTTACTTACTTTGCATGATTGAAACTTCGCACCCGGTACCCCTCACTGATCCATCCCTCCCCTGCTGAAAGGCCCCGACACCCGTCCTTCTGCTCTCTGCTGCTAAGGTCTGACTGTTCTGAATTCCATGCAGTACCATCGGACACTGCTTGTCTCTGTGCCAACCTTAGTTCACAGATTCACAAGGGGCCACTTTGTTGTCCTGCAAGGAAAGATTTCTTTATTACTCAGCCTCGGCGACACTGGAGGTTTCTCCCCACCCTGAGGTGCCAGAGGGTGGACACTTGGCCCATTCTGGATCCAGAGGGGGCCTTCGGGAGGTGACTGGGCTTGGACGAGGGCATCATGGAGGCCCCTCCCCATGACTGGGCCCCGCAGGCTGTGTAAGAATAGGGAGGGAGACCTGGGATGCATCAGCACCCCCTCAGGACTCTGCCCATCCAAGGCCTCCGCCAGGGGCTGCCCCTGCCCCGGGATCTCCAGAGCCCTAGACCAAAATGACTGCAGGGGAAACACACACCCCGCCCAGCCCGCGGTGCTGCCACACTGGCTGAAGAAACAGACTGAGGCATCGGAAGCCGGGGTGGGGGTGTCGGAGACTCAGCCTGGCCTTTCCACATCTGCATCTGCGCAGGGTCCTCCCGTGGGCACTGGCCCCTGGACATGTGAGAAGGGAATTTCTGTGATTTCTAAGCCACCCCTTTCGTGGGACTCTGTCACCCCAGGCCGGACCAAATCATCTGCAACGCACAGTCCTTAGTGAAGGTTTATGACCAGTTTTCAGCACTTTAAATTTCCTTTAAGGGGCCGGGGATGTAGCTCTGCGTCACAAGCGACTGTCTGGCAAGCACGAGGTCCTGAGTTCGATCCCCAGTACCAATAAATCAATCAGTCAATAAATTTCCTCTAAGCCTGCATGGTTCGGTTTGAGCGGGAGGCTGGAGAACCTTCCGTACTGTGGGGATTCTGGGAAATCCGTTTCGATAGCAAAGGCGCCCTTACTGGGGAGTCCAGGCGCTGTGTGCACCGCAGCAGGGCCACCCCCGGGTGCGAACCGGAGCGGAGCGGCCGGGGGTTCTGTGCGGGTCAGCAGGGGGAGCCCACGCCCCGAAGGGCACCCGGAAAGCCGTGCAGCGTCCCCCGCCGTCGCCCTCCAGGAGCCCCAGGGCTCCCCCACACCCGCACGCGCGCCCCGGCGAGCTCCGCCCTCGCAGCGCCGGCCTGGCCCTCCGCACGGCAGGGGTGGAGGCCGGCGCAGGACCGGTCGTCCCGGCGGCGTCAGCTCCCTGGCGAGGACAAGCTGAGCTCAGCGCGCGGGGCTCGCGCGGCCCGGCTTCGCGCGCTGGAGCCGCGCGGGGATGGAGGAGACCTGGTCCGCGGCTGCCGGGGCTGGGGCCGGGGCCAGAAGGGTCCTGAGGCGACGAACGCGACCTCGCTCGCCCTGCGCTCGGGACGCGAGTGCGCTCCGCCCAGGGACAGCGGGGTCACCTGCGGTCAGGGCTGGCACCTGCCGCTCGGCCCGTCCCGGGCCTCGCCCCGCGGGGACCGTTTTCCCGGATGGTCGTTGAGGGGACCCCCAAGGTCACCCCAGGCCGCAGTCAGGAGGCGGGCGTGTAGGCGGAGGCGCTATCACCCAGGACGCGGCCCCGTGTCGGTGAGTGAGGCCGGCGGGCGGGGGCCTGGGCCTCCGCGTCTCTCATACAGGGGACCGGCGTGTTCTCTCGGGCCAGGCCGGGTGGCGCCGGGGACTCCGGTCCTTGCCCTGGGATCCGTCCTTGGAAACAGCACAGGGCCCGGCTTTGCAGTCAGGGTGCTGCGGCCTCGCATCCAGGTGTGGGGAGTCGCCCACACCCAGGGCTGTGCTCACCCAAGTCCAGGGCCCAAGGCCAGAGCCAGGCCAGGCCTCGGCAGACCGCAGGAGCCCTCTGTCCCCTACCTCACCCTCCAAAAGCCACAGCGTCCACAGTTGCCACTCGAAGGACTCGGAGTCCATGGTTACCAAGATAAATGGCGCCAGTATGCAAAAAGCATTTATTTCCCTGTGTGTGAGCATGAGCGCGCGCGTGTGTGTGCGCGCGCGCGCGCGTGTGAGCGTGTGTGTGCATCCTAGTGCAGAGCTGCACCTGATCAAAACAAGGCTGAAAAGGGACCAAGTGTGGTTTGCAAAGGCAGCCCGAGTGTGTCTGTCTCCACGCGGAGCAGGAGCCTCCTCAGGGACAGGAAGGAGCCCTGTGCAGTGCAGCGGGAAGGACCTGGAGGGGCAGAAGGGGACCTGGGCTTACCTAAGAATCCCAGCTAGCAAAACCCAGCCCCGCGACTTTGCTGCCGGCCTCGGTCTGGTATTCCCAGCCCTGCTGTTTCTGATGCACTGTTGGCTCTAGTTTGTTGGTATTTTCTTTTTTTTTTTACAAAACAAAACAGAATAAAGGGTAGCAGCAATACAGAATTCCAAGGAAAAAAGGAAAAGAACCACAACAAAAAATCCTAAGAAATTATTACTTGACAAATTACATACTGACTTCTTGGAAATAGTTGTTCAAATTACAAAGTTAAAACACGTAAAGTAGACATTCAAACAGTGAGACTGTTAACAGTTCTGCTCCACAATCTGACTAAAGCAGCAGTATGGTCATCCATCTTACCCACTCAAATATACATGCAATTATATCAAAAGGGTAAAATTAAACACAACAAAACAGAACAAAGTGGACCACAAGAAAGCAATGTAAGAGACATAAATTTCGAAACTAGACAATCGGAAATATTCACTATCATATTGACTCTTGTTTTCTTCCAAATAGTTGTCCATATTGTCACATACAGAGAATTCACATGAAACAACCTAGTACGGTATTGATCTGAGCAGGACGAGGAGGGCATTTCAGGTCTTCAAGATCAGACATTAGGGAAGCCAAGAATGGCTGTATCTCTCATTCTCCTCAAACCAGCTGTCCATACCTTCATATGTGTTGAACTTAAACAAGACGAAGCAAGCTAAAATCACTTTGAACAAAAAGTGATAGTTTTGCTGGATTTCACATCATGACATTATGGAATCAGCACTGGGTATTGTAGTATCTCTTTTTCTTCAAAGTAGTTGTTCATTTCAACA